>CM050172.1:79553855-79728110 GCA_027410445.1 Discoglossus pictus
CTACCTCCTCTCTCTTCCTTCTCTCTCTCTTCTCCCCTCCTCTCTCTTCCTCCTCTTTCTCTCTTCTCCCTTCATTCTCTCTCTCCCTCCTTTCTCTCTCTTCTCCCTCCTCTCTCTCTTCTCCCTCCTCTCTGTCTCTCTTCTACCCTCCTCTCTCTTCCTCCTCTCTCCCCCCCCCCCCTTTTCTCTCTCTTCTCTCTCTTTATAGAATGTAACTGGACTGAGAAGTGGACTTGAGGGCCCAATTGGATGATGGTGATGTAGAGGAGGATGCACTTTGGCGCGTACTGGCACAGGCTGCATATTAGCTCTTAAGAACACAAGCTGCAGATTGGCACTTACACAGTCTGCAGATTGGCACTTACAGACAGAGGCTGCACATTGGCTCTTAAAGACGCAGGCTGCAGATTGGCTCTTACAGAAATAGAATACAGTTTGGGGGCCAAGTGTGGCCGCAGGAGGCCGATTGGGGGGGTGAGGGGGCAGATTGGGGGCAAGAGGGCCTCGGGAGGTTGAGTGGGGGCCAGAGGTGGCCGCAGGGAGGTGAGTGGGGCCGCAGGGTGTGAGTGGAGGCCGCAGGCTGCTGAGTGGGTGCAGAGGAGGCCACAGGTGGCCAAGTGGGTCCGCAAGGAGGCGAGTGGGGGCCGCCGAATGCATGTGGGGGTGCAGGCTGCCAAGTGGAGACCGCCGGGGCTGAGTGGGAGCCCCAGGGGGCGGCAGGGATGTGTGTGGGGCTTCGGGGGCCGAGTGAGGGACACAGGGAGGTGAGTGGGGGCAGCAGGAAGGCATGTGGGGCCAAGGAGGCCAAGCGGTACCCAGCTACTTATCCTCTGGCTCCTCTACCACTTGCTGTTCCTCCTCGGCCAGGTCCTCCTCTCCTCCACAAATCAGGGGAGAGAGCAGCGGCAGGATAGCCAGCAGAGAATGCTGGGAAGCGTTTGCAGTGCCCCTGTAGGGCAGTAATGGCTCCCCAGGGCGCCGCGGCGCACAGTTTGTGAACCACTGCTTTAGCTGATGCAACAGTGAAAATAATATTTGTTTTTCCTTTAATCACAAACTGATACAGTTAAGTATCCTTGCAGAGCAATTGTTAAGTATCCTTGCAGAGGATTTTTTTCGAATACGTTGAAATAGATCAATTTGCACATTAGCACTTCATGGTCTTAAAAGGGCATGGGAGACACCACACACCACAGTACCAGATGACTGGAGAAAAGCAGATGTGATGCCTTTAAGAACAGCAAGAGCAAATCCAGGGAACACTAGACCTGTAAGCCTCACTTCTGTAGTGGGGAAACTTTAAGAAGGGTTAGTCAGGGACAGTATACAGCAAGGGTGGGCAAGTCCGGCCCTGCAGAGCCCCCCACAGGCCAGGATTTGAGGATATCCCTGCTGCATACAGGTGAGCCAATAGCTTCTTCTGTCATCCTGATTGTCTCAGCTGTGCGCAGAAAGGATATCCTCAAATCCTGGCCTATGACCAAACTTGCCTACCCCTGGTATACAAGAATATGCCAGTTTGAACAAGATAATAAGTAGGTGCCAACACTGATTTTAGAGAAAGCACTATGTATGCTTGACTTTAATCTCAATAACAGGGCGCTCCATTCTTTTGTAATTTGTTAAGTTTCTTTTGATTGTATCTACCCTGTTTAAAACTACGGAATATGTTGGCGCATAATGGCTAATAATAGGTGTGTGCACGGAAAAACAAAGGGGGGGAAAGGGACAGAGAGGGGGAAAGAGACAGAGGGGGAAAGGGACAGAGGGGAGGGAGGAGGGGGGAAAAGACACAGGGGAAAGAGACAGAGGGGGAAAGGGACACAGGGGAGGGAGGAGTGGGGGAAGAGACACAGGGGAGGGAGGGGGAGACACAGGGGAGGGAGACACAGGGGAGGGAGAGGGGGGGGAAGACACATGAGAGTGGAAAAAGAGTCACGGGGAGGGAGAGGGAAGAAAGAGACACAGGAGAGGAGGGGGGCAGAGACACACGGGAGGGAGGGGGGAAGAGACACAGAGGAGGGGGGAAGAGACACATGTAATATTTTACTGTAATTTATGAAGGCTAATCAACTAGTAATAATAATAATGAGGTATAGGTCATGTCTAAGAAATCTAATTAGTTTCTAATTAGGAAGTACAGAAATAAAATTTTAGCATGTTTTAAAAAGGGTATAGAAGCAAGGGAAGCCAATATAATTCTGCCACTATACACATCCCTAGTACACCCTCATTTGGAATATGTAGGACAGCTTTGGGTACCACTTAATAAAAGGGATATTTTAGAGCTGGAAAAAGTAAAGAGATGGGCAATTGTCCAGTTGGTACAGGACACACACTGCACTCCATCACCCCGGAGGACATAGAGACTGAGGGTCTTTATAGAAGATTCCCAGGAGTATACAAACGCTGATAAATACCTCAATACTGTTGAGGTCACTCCAGGTGTCCAGTGTAATTACATCCACCTATTTATTCCTGTGTCCTTGCATGTAAAAGATCTACACTAGGTGCTGGTGCGCTTTCTCTCTCCCTACCCTTTTTATTGTTTCATATTTACATGGACACTCGAGTGAACAGTGTCACTACAGGAGAGCGGCACATTGAGTGTAACATCACTACAACCAGACTTCCTAGAACACAGCTATTGGAGTTATTTTTTCGACTGATCCTGAGCGTTTAGCTGTTTACTCAGATCCATGGGCGTAGGAGCCCCAAAAAAGCTGGGGGGGATAATCCAGGGTGGATCTACCTGGGTATTGCTGCAGTGCCCCTCAAAAAATTTATTTTAATTTCTTTGTTTAAATACTCAATGTCCCTGCTCCCACCAATATAATTTAAAAAATAATATATATATATATATATATATATATATAATGTATGCCTATATGCCAACTTATATATATATATATATATATATATATATATATATATTATGGGTCAAAGCTTTTATGGGAAAGACATACTGCTCCATAGCGCTGGCTAATCTGGTAATGCATGGTTAAGTTTAATTTTTCCATATTTTGTGTCCCCTATTCATTTAATCTGGGGGGGGGGGGGGTATCGCCCCTCCCCCAAAGAGTTCCTACGCCCCTTCTCAGATCTTAGCATTTCTTAATCCTCGACTGTAAATGTTAGTGTTTTGGAAGGGTGAACTGATTCTGACTTTAGAACAGTAAACTCTTGATAATAGACATCATTCAAGAATAAAGCTACATTGTTAATTGCAATCACTTTACAAAAAATCAACTTAAAGAAAATATTTGTTCTCCACATTTGGTTGCAACTTTTTCCCACATTGGAAAGTATCATGTGTAACAGCAATGGTAAGTGAATAAAACATGTGCTATTAGTAATTACAGTATTTGACAGGAGACCCCCTGAAATTTCTGATTGTGTATACTGCTTAAATGTTTTAAAAGGCACAAATGGCGGCGTAAAATTTTCAATTTCCGCATTTTTAAGAAAGTTAAGTAAAAACCGCTCACATAGTGCTACTTTTAATATGCATTATTAAAATTTTAAGAAAAAAATCAATTTGTTTTTAGACATCCGATATGCGATCAGACTTGCAATCCAGCAATTTAAAATCAATAAAAATGAATGAAGAAACTGTTCTAGTCCTAGTCCATGTGGGTCGCTTGATGTATTAACTCCTTGATTCCCGAGATTGATATAACACGATAATTAAACGTGAAAAAAATAAAAATATTGCAGATTTGCGAGCTTGAGACTGTTGTGCAATTAATTCTAATGTCTTTCATCACTTTCCATGTATTTTAAAGTACAGTAGTGTGTTTATATTTGTTGTTATAGTTTTAAGTACAGGTGTTTAATCCCCTTGTGAGTCCTCAAATAATTTTTTGCTACAATTGCCATTTATGGGTTTGAAGGCAATTGCGGGCTTTTGCAATTGTTGCAATTAAATTGCAATTTGCAATTTTAGCGATTGTAACATTTACGGGCTTGAAAGAGCAAAGGCTCAGATGGGTTGTAGTTACGATTTTGACAACCGCAGGAATTTTCAGCCTGTAACTCGCAAATAGATTGCGGGTAGCTAGAGGGGACCAAGTAACTTTTGATCACTACCTTGTCGTGTGAAGGGGCCTGTGTACTTGATGATGATGCTGTGATCTATACCATGTAGGGGCAGCCAAGATGGGCAGGTCATGGCAGTAAGGTCAGACAAATTGCGGTCCACTGAAGAAGGAACTGGAGACCCACTCCAGTATCTTTGCTAAGAAAACTGGCACAACCAGAGACATAACGATATGGCACCGGAAGATGAGCGCCTCAGGTCAGAAGGTGCCTACCACATTACTGAGGAAGAGCAGAGGGCAAGTACAAGTAACACAGGATCTAATGGAGTGGTTGAGCCACAGCCGAAAAGACAACCAGCTGCGAATGTGTCTGAAGGGGAAAGGAAAGTCCGCTGCTGCAATGACCAATTCAGAATAGGGACCTGGAATGTTAGAACTATGAACCAAGACAAACTAGAAGTGGTCAAGAATGATATGACAAGGCTATACATTGATATTCTGGGAATTGGTGAACTTCTACTGTGATCAAGAATCCGGCAGAAGAAATGGAGTAGCCATCCTAGCCAAACAAAGAGTGGCCATAGCAGTGCTCGGTTACAACCCAATAAATGACAGAATGATTTCAATTCAAATTCAAGGCAAGCCATTTAATACCACAGTGATCCAAGTCTATGCTCCAATCATGGATGCTGAAGTTGTCCAGTTCTACAAAGAAATTAAACACATCATAGATATAACACCAAGAAAATATGTTACTGTCATCATAGGAGATTGGAATGCCAAAGTAGGGAACCAAAAGACACCTGGAATAACTGGCAAATTTGGCCTTGGGGTACAAAATGAAGCAGGTATGAGATTGGTAGAATTTTGTCAAGATAATTCTCTGGTCATAGTAAACACCGCCTTCCAACAGTCTCCGAGATGACTCTACACATGGACATCACCAGATGGACGACACAGAAATCAGATTGACTATATACTTTGCAGCCAAAGATGGAGGAGCTCTATACAGTCAGCAAAAACAAGACCTGGAGCTGGCTGCGGCTCAGACCATGATCTTCTTATTGCAAAGTTGAAAATTAAACTGAAGAAAAGAGGGAAAACCATCAGATCAAGTAGATACAAAATAAATAATATCCCTTGTGAATATGCAGTGGAAGAAAAGAATAGATTTAAGGAACTAGTCATGGAAGATAGAATGTCTGAAGAAATTTGGGCCAAAGTTTGCAACATTATCCAGCAACATTTATCCCTAAAATAAAGAAAAGTAAGAAGTCTAACTGGCTATCTGATAAGGCTTTGAAAGTAGCCAAGGAAAGAAGGAAAGTGAAAGGTAGTGGAGATAAGAAAAGATGTGTCCAACTGAATGCAGAATTCCAGAGGATTGCAAGAAGAGACAAGAAGACATTCTACAATGAGCAATGTAAAGAGATTGAAGAAGATAACGGAATGGGTAAATCAAGAGATCTCTTCAAGAAAATTGGAAACCTAAAAGGCACCTTTCATGCCAAAGTGGGCGTGATAAAAGACAAAAATGGTAGGGACTTAACAGAAGAAGATTAGATAGAGAAGAGGTGGCAGGAATACACTGAAGATCTATACAGGAAGGATCTTAACAGCAGTGATTACCTCAATAGTTTGTCCAATGAGCTGGAGCCAGACATCCTGGAGAGCGAAGTGAGATGGGCCCTAGGATGTCTTGCTGATGATAAGGCTGCATGAGGTGATGGGATACCAATTGAACTACTCAAAATTCTACAGGATGATGCTGTGAAAGTGCTACTTGCCTTATGCCAACACATTGGAAAACTCAACAATGGTTAATAGACAGGAAAAAAGTCAGTCTACATCCCAATCCCAAAAAACGGCAGGGCCAAAGAGCGCTTCAATTATCGAACAATTGCACTAATTTCACATGCCAGCAAGGTAATGCTTAAGATTCTACAAGCTCGACTCCAACAATATATGGACCAGGAACTACCAGATGTGCAAGCCGGGTTCCGCAGAGGAAGAGGCACAAGAGATGAAATTGCCAATGTCCGCTGGATAATAGAGAAAGCAAGAGAGTTCCAAAAAAAACATTTCTTTCTGCTTCATAGGCTATTCTAAAGCCTTTGACTGTGTGGATCACAACACAATGTGGCATGTTCTTAAAGAGATGGGAGTACCAGATCATCTCATCCTCCTCCTAAAGAAACTGTATGACGACCAAAATGCCACGGTCAGAACCGAGCATGGGACAACAGAATGGTCTAATATTGGAAAAGGAGTGCGACAAGGTTGTATATTGTTACCTTTTTTATTCAACTTACATGCAGAGTACATCAAGCGTAAGGCTGGACTGGATGAATCCAAAGCTGGAATCAATATTGCTGGAAGGAATATCAACAACCTCAGATATGCAGATGATATTGCTCTGATGGCTGAAAGTAAGTAGGAACTAAAGGACTTATTGGTGAGGGTAAAAGAAGAGAGTTCAAAAGTGGGCCTGCTGCTCAAAGTTAAAAAGACAAAGATCATGCCAAAATGGCAATCTCACTTCCTCGCAAATAGACGGCGAAGAAGTAGAGGCAGTGACATATTTTCCTTGAATCCAAGATCTCTGCAGATGGAGAAGCTGAACAAGGTAGTAAAAAGTAAATATATTAAACTATCAACAAAAGTCTGCATAGTTCGAACTATGTTATTCCCAGTAGTAACATACGGATGTGAGAGCTAGATCATAAAGAAGTCTGAGCAACGTAGAATTGACGACTTTGAATTGTGATGTTGGAGAAGATTGTTTAGAGTCTTTTGGACTGCAAGAAGATCCAATAAATCAATACTTCAGGAAATCAAGACAAACTGTTTACTCGAAGGTATGATCATGAGGCTGAAGCTCACATATTTTGGCCATATCATGAGATGGCAGGATTCCCTAGAAAAGACTCTGAGGGAAAGATTGAAGGCACAAGAAGAAGGGACGACAGAGGCGGAGATGGATATATGAGGTCACCGAAGCAATGAACATGAACTTGTTGGAGCTCAGGGGGCAGTGACTGAGAGACGCACCTGGCGTGCTGTGGTCCATAGAGTCACGTAGGGTTGTACGCAACTGAACAGATAAACAACAAACAACAACAAAATTTGGGGGGCTACATTACGGGGTTCAGTAATTGCGATTTTGGCAATTTAATAGGGCCCATGGTATATCAAAAGAAAACATATATTCTGAATGTGGAGCAAAAAAAAACATGTCTTGTTTAGAAAATGTATAAAAGATAATCACTGAAACTTGTCTCAGCATTGAATGGTTAAATTAAAGTTATTCTCTTGGAATAAAAATGCACCTACAAGGTCGTATGTTTATCTAATACAAATTATACAAATACATAGAGTATCAATATAAGGATTAGCCAGGTGAACATTTTATCCCATGACGTTTACAATTCAAAAGAGGTCATCACTTGAGGTTGAAGCAAAGGGGGATTATTTCTTCAAGAAATAGAATGATGTGACAGTAGATTTGACAAATAACTTTAAAAAAGAGTTTCGTGCATTTTTTGTATGTGTTATAATAATCTGGGGAATATCGGGCTGACAGTTTTTGGCATCAGGAAGGAATATATCTTTCCCCGAATAAGACTACTGGCAACTGCTTCATGTTTTTTGCTGCTGTTGTTGTCTTATTTGCCTTCTGCTGAAAACATAAAACTTGAATCGAAGAACATCTAAAAAAGTTTGGATAGTATTTTGAACTTCAACTACTATATACAGTAATGTGAATAAGAAACTACATCATCTTATGATTATATGGTTTCTCAAATCTGTCACAATTTAGGGGTTCAAATTGTTATATCCTATGAGCCAGGGATTCCCCCTCAATGCCCGCTACCCCAATGGACCTGCATGGCACACACAAGCAACCCCTATACCACATTGGAGTGATTGCTTATCCAGGACTGAAGACTGAAGAGGAACCACGGCATAGATGATCGTCGCGGGAAGGACAGATAATGTATATTTCTCCCCCTTGCAGGTTTAAGTTTGTTTTTATTTTTTAGCATCATGTAATGCTTTATGAAATTATGTGGAGTTCTCTACCACCATAGAAAAAGAATGCAAAGGAGTTTGGATTAAAAAAGTGGCAAGTAACTCAAAAGTAACTGTGATTATCCAAAGACGATCAATAGTCTGTAGTGAGAGCCACATTATTGCCTGAATGAGGCATGTCTCGGACCACATTTTTCTTTACATTAAACGGGTCATCAATGCAAGCCTGTACTGTATACGGTGTGATATCATCGTGGTGTGTAGGTATGAAAGGGCCACACGCAGAACATTTCTTAGACCCTCATCCGCAACAATGCTCACTGGTCGTACAATATTTATTATCCACATAACTAAAGTAGCTATCAAACAGCTGCTCTTCTTTTTGCCAAAATTAGTCTTTTGGCCCACATTAGTGATATCTGAAAACTTTGTCTGCTATCGTCTTTTCAGTGGTGATTTTTTTCATTGCCCTTTTTTTGCTATTTGTACATCCTCTAATGATGTTTGGCATGCCTAGTGTAGGAATGAGCATTGGCCAAGTGATATGAAAGTGCCAAAGTGCTTCTGTGATATTGGAATTCTTTGGAGCACAACTGACATATAGCAATTGACTTGTCTTCTGAGAATCTGAACATGAATTTTCCATCTAGAAGAAACTGACATTTCTTCTACGTGGCCGCCCTGAATAATTTTTTTACACTTCTTATGCTTTTCTGTAACTTGTAGGGATTGCAGTATTTCAGGAACATTCAAGAACAATCCAAACCACTGCACTCACGATTACAAATATAAACTTAGTCACAATTCACAACCACCACTATTATATATATATATATATATATATATATATATATATATATATATATGTATATGCTTAGAAGCAGAACTCACTCTAAGCCCTTACATTTTTGCTTAGCTTGACATGGTTATCTGTCTTTTCAAGAGATAGGAAATGGTCTTAAATTCCCTGCAGCTGAATCATTATGCCATAATGTCTAAGCTTTTCACGAATCACAATCTAGCCTGTCAAAATTATGTTGATGGAAATTACCAGTATTGTAATCTAAAGTGCAAATCATGATAAAAGTCTTGTCAGCTTCCACACTTGATCACGATTCCTCCATTTTGGTTATTTAAATGTATCTACTGTATATGCCTATACTCTTCCTTGATTCCCTGACTCTTCTTTGACCTGGCTGACTCATGGGATTCACATAACAGTATAAACTTCTGTGCTATGCTTCAAATCAGAATAGAAATATAAGGCAGTAGTCTATTCGGTTACTGCTAGTATAAATTATTATGTGGTACAATACAATATCCTATGACCAATAAAATATACTATACTTTATTATTTTTATTAATAATTCAGAATAGCAGTAACTTAATAAACCACTATCTCATATTTATATGGATATCTGAAGAACAGAAATGAACACTGTTATGTGAAACCCATGAGCCAATCAAATTAATGTGGCACTTTAATTTTGGATTATACTTGTATAAAATCCCTGGTGCCTAACATCAAATTGTATAGAAGAAACAAAAATGTTTAAATAAGGGATAATGTAAAATAGAAAAAAGCGCCGAAAACAGGATAGTTAAAACAGAAAAACACAGTGCTGGTTGTATTAACATGACATAGAAGAATGCAGAATCTAAATTGCCACGTGGAGTAAGCTAATAAGTAAAAAAAATCAGTTATGACAATAAATCCACTGATATCCATAGAGACTACTGCTCCAAAGTATATGTCAATTAGACAGATTGGCACAGTAAACAAATCCTCATATTCAGCAGATACTGCTAATCATTGAGTTTGTATTGTATATAACTTCTATGAAATACTGTTGATTAAAATCAACAATGAATTAAAAACAAAAAAGAGAGCAGGGGTAACCAATAACAGAAATCAGAAAATCTGAATAACCAAGAAAGCAAAAAAAAAGCAATAAGTATATATCTCATACATGCAATAGATAGGCTCTATATAGGCAACAACTTATGCTAGGTATATAGGATCAATGGACATCTGCTAGTCCAATACAATGTCGCTACCGCAATACTTGCGATTCTGTTAAGCCAAGCAAATTGCTTCAAAGTAGTTATGCCTTCAATGGAAATCCTGTCTGGTTCACCCCTGCTAGGCCCGACGGTCCCGTTTCGCCCATCCTCTGGGCTTACTCATGGGCCATCTATCCTGTTTTTGGCGCTTTTTTCTATTTTACAATATCCCTTAATTAAACAATTTGGTTTCTTCTAATGTGGCACTTTACTATACAATATCTCAGAACCAATACAATACACTATATTTGTATTATTATTATTTAGTTATGACGTGCCATCAGTGCTATATAGAAGGAAATATATTAAATACAGTAAGTAGTAGACACATAAAAATACAGTATAAATCAGTTGATACAGAAGTAGAAATCACTACTACAGAGCACTTCGATTCTAAAGCAGATGGAAGATGCATAATAGACAGGAGGATAGAGCAGGTGGGTTTCTCATTGTGAAGAGCCAGGAAGATAGTTGGTACCAGTAACATGTAAGGGTTAGTATTTGTTAAAGCTATAGGTGATCAGCTTCTTTGAGTTGTTTTTTTGAAAGACACTGACATTTCTAAAACCTATGGAAGAGTATGAAGCAGTGTGAGAAAACTCCTACAGACGGGACTGTAGGGTGACAATTAAGGAAATTAAGGAAAGGTGCAAGTCCTGAGTTGAAAAAAAATGTATGTTTTGGGGTATACTTGGAAATGAGAACAGAGTTTTGGGATCGGCAGAGATAGTAAGCGTTTTGCATATTAGGGTCAAGATTTAAAATGTTATTATACAAGGTATGGGTATCAAATGAAGGGACTGGTAGGAAGGTGAAGTGAAAGATGAGTGGTATATAAGGTGTTTATGTCTTACAGAGAGAGTCATGATGGACTGAAGAGACAGTTGTTAGACAGACCAGTAAGCAGTGAGTTATAGTACTCAGGGTGGGATAAGAACAGTGAGTGTATTAGAATTGTTTTAGTGTCTACTGTGACAAAAGTTGTGAATTATTGAGATGATCTTTATTGTAAATGGCATGTTTAACTAGTGACTGAATGGGTGGCTCACGTGAAAGAGCAAAGGGAGACCTTGGGCATGGACACTGGAAGGATTGAACCATGGGAGCTAAGCTTTGTAGATCTTGAACTTTTGGTATGGTGAATGTGGTAAGGATATTTCGTAAAAGATTTCTACTAGGCAGGTGAGGAACCTAGCTAAAAGCGGAGAAGACCAGTATGGATATCATTTTCTGCACCATTAGCATGTAAGTGATGATATAAGTTGGCCAAGTGGGGAGGTGTTGATAGGAAAGAACAAGGGACCCATGACATAGCATTGTGTTACCCAGACTGTTATAGGTAGCAGGATTAAAGAAGTATCAGGGAAGAAAACACTGAAAGTGCAGTAAGATCTGAGCCATTGACAGTGCAGTGTTATGAATGCCAAAGGACTGGAGATGTTGAAAGAGAAAAGAGAGACAATCGGTGTCAAAATGTGCAGGTAAATTAAGGTAGTACCCCTTCAATAAGATTGTTAACTAGGTATTTGCTACTTTTATCTCTCGCTATAGCAATGGTTTACAACTTCAGTCATTAAGCACTCCCAAGTGCTAAATGTATAGCTAATTGGAGAACGGTGTGCAAGTAAAAATTGACGTGCCAGTGTTTTATAAGTTGCAATAAATAAATACATATCAACATTGTTTACAAACTTAAAACCAGTTTACATAAGTAACATTTATATATAGAATACTACAATGTGGGTCCAGCCACAACACCTTCAATAAAACCTCAATATAGATGTATACACAGTGATGTATATAACCACAAACATATATACAGACTTAAATATAAATATATATAGTAGCAAGACTTAATAACATATTTTACGTTCAAGTGCATTTTAAATTTAAATCCATTTACATTTAGCGAAAGTTAAAGGGCCGCTGTAGTTTTGGAAAACGTAATCACTGTATAAAAAAAACTATATAAGCCATGTCTATAAAAGCATGTTGGGGAAAATCTTAATCTTAGCAGATATGCTTGTGGCTGATCTCTTTCCAAATACAGCTTTAGGGTCTCATCGCTGACTGGATAGGCTGATTAATCATATTCTTAAGTGTCACTTTAAAGTGACCTCCTAACAAATGCATTAAATGATGACCCTATCTACATCCAAGTCCATTCCCAGGTGAATGATCCTGATCAGAACAAAACCAAGTGTCAGCTCCATTGAAGCAAAATGTAATAAAGATTTAAATTAAATAGTTAAATAGTTTTACTTTCTTAAACATTTCCCTTCTTTTCAGTAATGTTCTATAAATGAGCAAACTAAAAATTAGTGGTCCTTAAACTAGAATCTTACATATTTTATCACCTAAAATGAGCAATGGTACAATGGTGACATCTGGAGGACATCTTAAGTCACTGCAATTTTTGAGTGATTCATCCTCCCTCAAGTACTAACCAATATGTTGAGCTAAATGGGATTAATTAAGGGACTAGACATGGGGCCTCATTCAATAGCGATTTGGCCAATTGATTAGGGCTCTATATAAGCACAGAACATATTTATTTACATACGTTTTTAGTAAGTGAACTTCTATCCAAAAGCAAGGTCTTCACTAACTAAAAACTTTTCTAAAAAAAATATGCTGTGTTCTTATATCGAGCCGAATTCAATTGGCCGAACCACAATTGAATGAGGCCCATGGTAGGTAGAATGCCTGAAGAACTATGGACAAAAGTTTGTGGCACTGTCCAGAAAACAGCAACAAAGATTATCCCCAAAGAAAGAAACCCAAAAAGCAAACTGTCTGACTGATGGGGCCTTGAAAGTAGCCGAAGAAAGAAGGAAAGTGAAAGGTAGTGGATATAGGAAAATATTTGATTAACTAATTGCAGAATTGAAACAGCTTAAAATATCTTATTATTTTGTAGATATTTCCTAGTTCTGTGTGTGTTATATAGTAAATATAGCTTCTTACATGATTTCAGTTCAGATGTATTTTTTAAAGGATTCGGTTAGAGTTTTGACATGTTTATCTACTGTATCTTAGTATATGTAATGGCAACTGATAGCTTGGCCATAAATGATGGCATGTTAATGTGGAAGTGGTGTTTGCCATTAATTATTGTTATGGTGGTCTCTAAGAAGTTAACATCATCTGATTTTTAGATGTTACGAATGTAATTACCATATAGACTTGAGTATAAGACAACCCAAGTATAAGCCAAGGCACCTATTTTACCACAAAACAATGGAAAAACGTATTGACTCGAGTATAAGCCGAGGGTGGGAAATGCGCTGCCCTGTGTCCCTCTTGTGACCTCTGTGTCCCCCACTTGTGTGATCTTTTTCCCCTCCAGTGTCCCCTTCTTGTGCCATCTGTGTCCCCCCTTGTGTGCCCTCTGTGCCCCTCTCTTGTGTCCCCCCTCTCCCTCCCCTGTGTCTCTTTCCCTCCCTCTCCCTTGTGTCTCTTTCCTTCCCTTTCCCCTTATCCTCCTCACCCTCCCTCCTTATTCTTCCTTCTCATCCCTTTCCCCCTCTCCAATTACACCCCCCCCCCTCTCCCTTTCCCCTCTCTTACCTTCATCAGCTGCTCCTGCTGCTCTCTGTGCGTCTTTCGGAATATGCTAATGACGTGACGTCACATGCCCGTTTCGTCATTAGCATATGCCGGGCGGACACAGCCAGAAGACGCGATGGAGAGCAGTGACAAGGGAGCAGGGTGACTCGAGTAGAAGCCGAGGGGGGCTTTCTCAGCATAAAAAATATGCTGAAAAAGTCGGCTTATACTCAAGTATATACGGTAGTTAAAAATCGATTATATTCTTTAAAGTAACACTGTAATGTATTGTCAAGTAAAGCTCATATATTTGTTTGTTGAGCATCGAAACAGTATGCAGTTAAAAAAAAAAGTTAATATTATTTTCTTGCCTACTAGAGATGGCAGCTCTAATTTTATTAATGTAAACTAAAAAAATAACTAAAACTAACAAACTGCCATTATTGAATAGTGGCCCAATAACAGTACATCAACAAACAAACTGGAAACATGTATTAGTAAGTGAGATATGCTAATAATCATATAATGTCCTTGATGAGAACAATCTGCAACGCTCATTATCTGCTATGGGCACCCACACTATTGGTCCAACATATCCATATTTTGCCAATTTGCGTAAATAACGACAGTATGATGAAAAATCTGAAAAAAATTGTGGATGCCTTTGTATGTGTCTGGATGATGTTGATGGATGCATGTATAAGAGGGCTAGCATTTCTTGTGTCCATCTACTGCTAACCATGTGCCGGAAGAGGGTAAGTGTTGAATATTAATAGCTTAGTGATACAACAAATCTCTTCAGACAAGATGGATCTTCCCATACAGAAAAAGGTTTTCTCTAAAAATGGTTTTATATTTATGGCTTACAAGGCTGCTATTTTTTTCCTAGCTTGTTACATACTTTATATATATGTATATATGTGAATCTTTCCCCAAAACACAATGGCCCTTTAATTGTGATGAGACGTTTCCAACTTACTTCCAAAATTGCTTCAATACTACAGATTTTTGTGACCTCAAAATCCCTCGACAAGATCCATACAACTTCTTCTACTTCTCCCAAGAGAAGGACAAATCTTTTTAAACATTTACATATTATCACTTTGTATATAAAACATTAATACCAAAAATAGACTGTTCTTTTCTTTACTTTTACTGTAGTGGAAATTTGAGCTCTGTACAGACATTCATATTCAGATCTGAGGTCATGTGTTTCATTCTTAAAGCACCACAATGGTCATAAATTTAAAATATACTATTTTCAAGAACTTGAAGAATAGGCAACATATTTTTAGAATGCTGAAAATAATAAGTAAGCCTCACGTATGTAGTGGGGAAACTATTAGAAGGGTCAACACAGAGTTGGAAATTGGGCCAAGGCAACTCAGTTGATGTAGTCTATATGGATTTTGCTGAAGCTTCTGATACAGTTCCAAATGGAAAATACAAAATAAAGTACATAGGAACTATGGTAGCACGACTTCAGAGCGCGTGCTAAAGTCGCGCCGACGTATGGGCGCCGACAATTGGGCAGCACACAAATGTGCGCTGGGCTAGAAGCACTCATACGCAATAGCGCGCCCCTAACAGCTTCTCTTCTCTCTCCCCCTGTATCTGTCACTGGCAGATCTATTAGAGAGACCCCTTAAACTATACTAAAACCCCTACACTGCCTATACTAAAACCTCTGTCCCTTGCCTGTACCCCTGCCTGTTCTCTCTCCCTTCTTCTACCCGCTTGTTCTCTCCTCTCTGTCTCCCTCCACCCATCCACATTTATTACTTACCCCATCACAAAGGGAATAGTGCGCCTCAACATCTGCACTTCACATCTGTGAGCTCTCGGGGTGTTACTGCTCCTCGCCAGGCCTGGCTGCGGCCCATTAGTCGGGGCGCACTATTGCCCATAGGATGAGGTAAGTAATAAATGTGGATGGGAGGAGGGAGACAGAGAGCAGAGAACAAGCGGGTAGAAGAAGGGAGAGAGAACAGGCAGGGGTACAGGCAAGGGACAGATGGTTTAGTATAGGCAGTGTAGGGGTTTTAGCATAGGGGTTTAAGGGGTCTCTCTAATAGAGTTGCCAGTGACAGATACAGGGGGAGAGAGAAGGGAAGCTGGTAGGGGTGTGATATTGTGCGTGAGTGCTTCTAGCCCAGCGCACATTTGTGTGCTGCCCAATTGTCGGCGCCCATACGTCGGCGCGACTTCAGCTCGCTCGCTAAAGACGGCGTGACAGAAAATGTATGCACATGGCAGAAAACTGACGTAAAGAAACTACGGGTTGTTGTTAATGTAACTGTACTCATGTGGTACGTGGGGTTCCTCAGGGATCAATATGAGGTCCTCTACTGTTTAACATATTTATGAATGATTTCGAAGTAGTTATGGAAAGTATATTCTCCATATTTGCTGATTACACTAAGTTGTACAAGGTAGATATATTAGAAAATAATATACTTTCACTGCAAAGGGACTTTTATCAATTAGAAGAATGGCCAGCTAAATCACAGATGAGATTTAACTCAAATTAATGTAAAAGTTATGCATTTGGGGATAAAAAACAAGCATGCAATTTATAATCTAAATGGCAGAAAACTATGCGTATCAGATATAGAGATTTGGGAGTGCTTGTGAACAACCACCTACGTAACAGTGTTTAATGTCAAGCAGCATCTGCAAAGTCAAGTAAAATATTAACATGCATTAAGAGGGTACAGAAGCAATGGAAGCAAATATAATTCCACCACTATACAATTCCCTAATATACCCTAATTTGGAATATAGAGTATAATCATGGGCATCAGTTCAGAAAAAGGTCATTGTAGAGGTGGAAAGGGCATGGAGAAGGACATCAAAATTAATAAGGGGAGGGATGGAGAAAACTATGAAGAAAGACTAACCAAACTAGACTTTTTTTTTTAGAAAAAAAGGTGCCTAAGAGAGTATATGATTACCTTAAATAAATCTATCCAGAGTCAATATACAGTGCATATAAAAAGGTTTTGGGCTCTGACAGGACCATTCGACCATTCAAAAAAAATGTTTGCATACACTACTGATTCTTCTCAATCAGATCCATTCATAAACCAAGCACCTTAGTTATGCCTTTAAACGAACAATACTTGCCAGAAATTCCAGCAGTTTCTTTAATGTTGCTGCAGGCCTCTTGGTAGCCTCACTGAAAAACTTTTTCCTTATACTGTTCCCAAGTTTTTATCACCCGCTTCATGCCCCAAAAATTTTACAAAAGTGGATGGTACATTAATGTTTTTTTTTTTCCCAATATGGCAACTCATGCTACTGTACACATAGCACAGGGAACATATCATAATTTAACTATGGAGGTGATTATAGTCTTTTTTTTAGGAATCTGGTGTAATTTAATCAATAAATCTTATAGGTGATTGTCATGATTACATTGTTTAGTGACTGTAATATTACCATTAATTATGGATATGGTTATATATTGTCTACATTGTTATCTTGTATTCTAGTTCTAATATGTAATAGAGGGAAATGTGATATAGAACAGGAGAATACATGAGGAAAATGTAAAAATGCTCTGCACATAAGCTTAACTGCAGAACATTGCATCCTCACACATACAGGCCTTGATAAATAGCAGTCAAGACAGATGCCTGCACTTCAGAGACTCTTAAGCAAACACTTGAGATTAACATCAAGCTTTTCTGCTCTAGCTATCTATAGACACCTGTCATATCGTTTAGATATCTGATGAGTTTTATCTCAAGTGCTCTATAGCAACCAAGGCTGCAAGGCAAATGTGTTTCATCACACACATACACAAAGTTACACAAGGGTGTGGTATGGGAGATGTATAAATATGTTGGTTCAATGATTCAATAAAGGTTCAGTTCTAGTTTCACATATCCACAGTATGAGGCTTTTTCTGTGTTTGTATTCTGAATTGGGGAGTGGTCTTGCCATAGGCCACTTAGTTACCTGTATCCAGTATTCTCTGCCAGTCACCTTTTGTGCCAGAGGGAACAAGAACCACACAATTCTGCTGGGGTAGGTTTGAACTAGGTTTATATCAAGCCCCCCTGAAGAAGCAGATCATGACAGTGATATATATATATACAGCCTTATTAAATTGGGATTCAGCAAATTTAAAAGGGCTCTACATAAGCACATCACAATTTTTTACAGATTTTTTCAGTTAGTGAACTTTTATCCAAAAGCAAGGTCTTCACTAACTAAAAACTTCTGTAAAAAAAATATGCTATGTGCTTAAATAGAGCCCTTTTAAATTTGCTGAATCGCAATTTAATAAGGCTGATAGTCTTTTATAGCAGTCTGGTGTCATTTAATCAATAATCTTCATAAAAACATAAAACTGGATAATTGAGATGGGCAAACATGACAATATCCAAAGTTCCTTTGAAGTTCCCAGACAGTTAATGCAACTGAAAAACATCCTTTTGTTCTGGAGTAATGGTTACAATACAACACCCAGGGCCATATTAAATTTGAAGCCCGTAGGTGCACCGGTATACCCGCAAAGTCTGCGAGCTTGAAATCTGCTGGAGTTACAGAGCTATTACATTTAAACATGCCGCGACCAATGGGCCAATTAGTCAAACCCGTAGCTACGGGTTTAGACGGAGCCAATGATAAAAGAGATTGTCATCATTACTTCACTGGAACATGGAGGTTAGATGTCAATCCCTTAGGGGTTTGAAGTACGAGTTACGATCGGACCCACATTGCAATATTAATAAATCCGTAATTATTATATTCAAGTCCATGCGATCCCATTATATGTATTAACGCATTGATTGCCGGGATCTATATAACATGGAAATTAACACTAAATAAAGTATTTTATATTGCAGATTTGCGAGCTTAAGAATGTTGTGCTATTAATTTTAATACCTGACATCACTGTCCCTTTCATTTTAAGTACAGTATTGTGTTGATATTTGCATTTACAGTGCTACAGATAGGACTTTAACCCCCTTGCGGGTCCTGTCTAGTGCTCCATTTGCAGGGGTAAGGGGTGTGAACGCCAGTAGATTTGTAGCAATTTAATAGTGATTTGCAAACATAACATTTCCGTGATTGACAGATCAAAAGGTTTGCGGCAACAAAGTTCAGACTTCGACAGCCCGTAGGCTTTTTCCGCATGTAACCCGCAGGTAGCTGTACGAGGCCAATTTAATAGCCGTAAGTCTTGCGGGCTCCGTTGCAGGCTACGCGTTTTCACGTTGGAGGAATTAATTAGTGCTGCCAGTCTTGTAAAATTCATACAAAATCAGCTCAAAGGAAGAGTTTAACAGCAAAAGCGATAAAATCCATATTAATTCGAATTATTTCTCCATCCGAGCTGATTGTGAGTGTGGACTAAAAACAGTGGATAGGGTTATAGTTTGAAAGACCCTGCCAAAGTCTAACCCAAATTAAGACTTGAAGATCAATTACATATAATTCTAAAGCACAATATATAAAACACCCGTATAAATATATAATGCATCCATGTTCTTCAAGCAGGCATAAGCATCAGTTTCTAGTGTCGTTTACTTCTAAGAAAACTTCCCTTACTGGATGCTTGTGAACCAATTCTATCCTTAACAACTTCAAATTCATTTGCATCTGGGACTTTTCTTAGTGCCCTTACAACCTACAGAACACATTTATGTTCCTAGTGAAGACTTACAGGTGTCACGCTTTGTCTAAACAGTGTTTGAAACTTTTCCAGTTATAATATGAGCTTGTTAAAGCAGAAGGAATTATTATTTGATGATTTATATGAAAGATGACCCTGCTTTAGCCTTTTCCTCATCTTATACTATAACGCTTCATTAACAACTGCCAGTTCCCTCACTCTTCCTGTCGCTGTAGCTGTAAGGATTATGCTTTCCAGAGTCACCTATTTAAAATATACTACATTTAAAGGCTTGAATAGAACTTAAGGCATTGCTTCCTTTTCCAGGAAATTGTTGCAGCTCATAGGATAAAGTAGTGGTTTAAAGCTATGGTTCCCAAACCATTGTCAGTTTGTCATGGAATTGTCTGAATCCCAGCATGAACCCTGAAACAGTCATTTATGACAAAAAGTGAATGTGATGGGGGAATTTTGGAAGGCTACATCCAACTTAACAACTTATTAACCGCTCCGGATTCCCAGAAATACAGTTATTGTACTGCATTCTGTGCTACTGGGCGGGGACATGCAAATGAGCAGACAATGCATTCTTGCTCTTAAATCCCAAATCCTATTTTATACATAGCTCCTCCAAATGCATATGCCCGCTGTACCACAGCTTTAAAGCAAAGGAATGGATTTTGCACAAATCATAAACCCACTCACATACAGCTATTTCAAGCTTATATATATATATATATATATATATATAAATATATATACAGATAATAAGTTGGTATATAGACATACATTATATTTATATATATAATTATACATTATTAATATAATATAATTATGCATAATACATTGGTATATATATATATATATATATATATATATCACATATATAGTTGTGAGCATGCGGGTTGTTGCTAATGCTGTGGGCTCACGTAGTGGGCAAAGGCGCTCCTTGCCAGCAACTGCGGACCTTGCAAAATGTACGGTTTTACAAGAAACAAATACGAGACGCAAAAGGGGAGACGGGCCGAAAAAAAATATTACGACCTCGCAAAAATATGACCTTACCGCCCGAAACCCGCGCGCACATGAAAACATTAATAACACAAGAAATACACACAAGAAATACATAAAAAGCTTACCCACAGCAAGAGGGGGCACCCAGGACCTTCGGAAACTGAAGTTGCACCTCAATTTTAAGTCGAAATACAAGAGTTTAGACACCCGAAAATTCACCTAAGCAAGAGAAAAAATGGCCACAGAAAAAAACGAAAACGAGGCTACATGACCCTAAAGACGCAAAACACCACTAAACACCTACGGATTTTCCGAAAAAGCCGGACGAGATCCAAGAACAAGGACGCCAAATCAGCCACAGCCACGTACCACACATTAGCCGCCATTTTACAACACTAACTTATACAATGCGAAAGTACACAGCTACCCTAATTGATTTGCCTCGCGTACGCACACTATTACACTACATACATTGCTTACACAGCAGCTCCACAGCACTCAAAACACACATTAGATGCTGCAGCAACATAAAAATAGATTGTCAGCTCTTCAACACAATGCTTCCTGCATATATTACTTCCAAATAGGTAAAGTATATTAATTTATTAATGTATTATTTATTTGATTACCATACACCAAACAGCATTAGCTCTACTTACAATTTCATTGCCGTCATTTTTTGACGGGCAATATTCTAGTATATATATAAAATAGAAATATATATATATATATATATATATATATATATATATATATATATATATATATAGTTATGAAGAGTGAGGTAGCCGTGAATGTCCAGTAATCCAGTTGAATAATCAGAGTATTGCAGTGAATAGTGATACCTTTTTTATTGGACAAACGTATTCATAATAAAGCGACGAGCTTTCGAGAGATAATGCCTCTCTTTATCAAGTCAAAAAGCGATACTGATACAAGTATGAACTAAAAACAGTAAACAGAAAGAGATGGGGGGGGGAATTGGAAAAACAAGAGACAACATTTTTAGGCAGCTCTCTCTCTCTCTCTCTCTATATATATATATATAGACATTTATATAGACTATATATAAAGACATTTAAAAAAAAAAGTTTTTGAGGGGCCATGCATCAATAGGCCACCCAGAGCAGGGCCCCAGTGCATTGCCCCAGCGTTAGATCCTCCCTGCTCTCTGCCCTGGAGCAGTATTGAATTATACCCCCAGATTTTTTCAGGCTCTTATGCCCATGAGAACTGTGTTGAAGCACACAAGTGTAGGAGAAGTACACCTATAACAAGAGGTTGTTGGCTAATATTATGAATGTTGTTGTCTTAAAAAGTATATACAGTCTATAATGCTCTGAGTAGTAATTTCTTATTTAAGTTTTCCTTTTGGGAGCTATTTTGAATTACCGTATTTATCGGCGTATAACACACACTTTTTCTCCCTGAAAGTGAAATGATAGGTGTGTGTTATACGCCGATATTCCCTCCCCCCTCCTCATCCTCAACCTCCTTCCTCACTCTAAACCCCCTCCGCATTCTAACCCCCCCTCCTCACTCTAAACCCTCCTCCTCCTATACCCCCCTCCTCAACCTAAACCCCCCTAAATACCTCCCCCTCACTTACCTGCTTCTGCTCCGGCCTCCGCTCCGCTCCTTGACCCGGTGACGTCACATGCGCGCCAGCGTGCCACGTCATTAGCATATACCGGGTGCCGCACCGGGTTGAGAATGGAGGATGAGGAGGGAGGATGAGGAGGGAGGTTGAGGAGGGGGTTGAGGATGAGGAGGGGGGTTGAGGATGAGGAGGGAGGTTGAGGAGGGGGGTTGAGGTTGAGGAGGGGGGTTGAGGAAGGAGGATGAGGATGGGGGTGGAGGAGGGGGTTGAGGAGGGGGCTGAGGAGGGAGGATGAGGAGTGAGGTTGAGGAGGGGGTTGAGGATGAGGAAGGAGGTTGAGGTTTTTGCTTCAAAGTTCTTTATTTGAATTTTTTTTTCCTGAAATTCCCTTCTTAAAATGAGGTGCATGTTATATGCCGATAAATACGGTAATTTCCTTTTTTCTTAAAATACAAAACTACATTCACAGACACTGCACCAGTTAAAGTGATACCATTTGCAGCATTTCTCCAGGGTTTTGTTTGAGCACATTTTATGGCAAACTAATATGGGAAACCAGGGGCACTTTTCCCAAAATCTAGTTCTCTCCTTATTTTCCAATGTTGTCAGACTTTACAGTAATCTCTAGGGCAGATTCTCATACTGCCATTTCATCAGTGAACTTGCAATATTGGTTGTTAAATATTTTAGGCTTATATTTGTTGACTCATTTTGCTCCACAATTTTATGTATTATTAGTTGAGTTGTCGCTCATCAGATAATGTCCAAGGGAAATCAAGAATTACTACACATCACTGGTCAGATAGTAAAGCAGTGTTGCCCTTTTGCTTATATAGTCGCCATTCTTTCTGATGACGTGGCTTGGGAATATTCTGGGCTTTAATCAAACTGGGTGCTATTTGGCACAGGGCTATAGGGTAACAAGACATTCTGGACACCATGGTGCTATAGTACGTTCAGATGGATGTCTTTCCCAGATAAAACAAAAATTCCACCATGCACATTTGGTGTAACTATAGGGTGCTACATTTTTACATTTCTCAATTAACATGTTCATTTTAACCTCTAGGGGGGCCTACCATATAAAAACCCTCCTACCCTAGCTTAACACGAGCACTCATGAAACACCCCACCCACCTCTCCCTTCTCTCCTATATATAAAGGCAATTTTTTTTTGTTTCAATATATCCGACGGAGGGTCAGATAATCATGGCCCGATTACATTTATTGGCAGATTTTCCAAAACAGAAGATCCACAAACCTCAATTGACATTGTAATAAATATATCCAGAACAATTGGTTTTATCCCTATAATAAAGGTTATATTAGAAGGACCAAAACATTTGTGTTTTGATAAATATGATTACCTATAATTTCGCTGTTTAACAGCCATTCCCTGTATACATAAATGTAAACCTATAAATTCCTCTATGGCATTGGTTCTCAACAGTCGGTCCCTGAGACCTTACCCACCGGTCCTTTGGAACAAAGAGGAATGGAGAGAGTCTGACACTTGAAAGAGACATGGAAACATTTATTTTTTCTTGCATCAGAAAGAGTGTTTTATTGATAATGTGTCACATTGCGTTTTCTTTTTTCTAATAAAACGTATACAAAAGTTGAACTACTCTTGGGGGCTTGCCCTCTGCCAGACAATGAGATCTACAGAGAAGAATGCTCCCTCCATAGGTTTTACTTAATATTTTTTCATGCAACTTTTCAAATGTTTAAAACTTTTTAAACATACCACTACCATTAGTTATAGTCATAGAGAGATTTTTGATTGATAGGCGGACGTAATGTGCAACGTTGTGTCTTGATGACGTGACACGCCTATCTCAAGGAGGTGGAAGCGGACACTTGTCCATATGCTTAGAAAGTATAGATAACTTAACATTGAAGTGTGTCTTTATTAGCAGATGGATTTTGCTCCACAATATTGATAGATAAGTATGGTTACTGCTTGAATTACTTTACAATATAGATTGGATATATATTATTGGCATGGGCAGGTTAATTGGGCTGCTTTCAATTATAAATAGGGTAATGTTTAGCAATTGTAAACTATTGCTATTGATTATACATATTGGATTATTACTTAATAGATTTAGGCTGACATAGATCTTATTGTCTTGATTAAGTCTCTGTATAATGTGGAGGATTTTCACTGGAGACTGAGAGTGTATATTATTGCATTATTTGTGTTATGGCATTTTATAGAATTTTGTATAAGGAGATAACTTTAACATAAATAGCATTTGTAACCAATTGTTTATATATTGGGTATTACACATGAGATTATTTCATTTGTTTATTTATCACCTTTTGTTTTAGTATTAGTGTAGTTGTTCGCTATATATTTAGAACTGGGGTATTCTAGTTGGGAAGCCTTCCAGGTAGGAGGCACCAATTGACGTCCTAGCCAGCGCACTATTAGGGATTTGTTTTGGGTGTTTGACATATATTTTTTGGTACTCTCAGTGTAATCTGCATGTGAGATGTCCATTAGGAACTTGACTATGATATTCAGTCCAATATAGACCCTTAGATATATTTCCATCCTGACAGACTTCCCCCTTTTTGAGATATATGGAGCTTAAAAGCTGCATTTTTAATCATTTGTAAAAAATAAAAATAAAAATTGTTGGTATTGTGTATTTTTATTGTATGAGAATAAAGGTTAAGTTTTACTTTCCAGTCTACTTTATTGATCTATTCTATGAGGTGGAACTAATATTTATGGTATCTCTTTCTCTGTTTTCTATTCTTTGACTTATCTGCAGCTAAAATGTACTCTATTCATGAAAATGCAAAACTAAATTAAAATATATAACAGGTAGTATTACCCCGTTCAATACGTTTTGGATCTCAAGGTTGGAACCCATGAGTATTGGAAGGTAAGAGAGCACTACATTTCTGACAAAGTAAGTATCAACACGAATGGCTGCACAATGCTTTCTGGATGTGGACAAAACAGAACTGCTAGTCGATATCTATCTAATGACTTATACATTTCAAGCGACTGGTCTGCGCAAAGATTCATATCTTCGTGTGTAGGGAGAAAATATTTCATACTGGCTCTGGATCACTGGTGTGAAAGAACAGGGTCATGTGTAAGAGGATGTGAGGAATGCATGGGGTGTGAAACATGTCTGAATGTAACTGTCATGGACACTTAACATCATATTATGAGCACTTTCATGGGTATGGCTGTGGTCAGTAGTTCTCTCCTTATTTTCCAACCTTGTGAGATGTTATAGTAATCCCTAACCATCACTCACTTCAAGCAAAGAGAGGGCAGATTCTAATACTGCCACTGATGGCAGTATCAGAATCTGCCTAATGGGATTATCTAGCTGTGAACAGGAAATTCAAATAGTTTAAGTATGTTAAATAGTTTAGAAAGGAACTTTGAATGTGTTCAAGTTTGTGATGCAATTACCAGCCCACCCTGTGTCAGGATTGACTCTCACACACCCCAAATTTACTAGAGAGGTACTGCAGAGGGCTGATTAAGTTAATTGGTTATGGGTAAGTCATTTAATCATGTTTTTTGGTTAAACCAAAGATGTATTGTTCTGTTTGCCTATAAATGTTCCCAATAAAGACACACTCTTCTTGGGAACATAAGCAAGGTGTTCTCTCTTTTAGATGTTATAACCTCTGTTTGTTATGTTTAACCCCTGGATTCCTGTTCTGCATCCTGATAGTCCTGGAATAGAAGTCGGTCACAGAAAAGCCCAACCACTCCACGGTCCATGGAAGGATTCCAGTGGCCAAGGCAGTAGGAACCTGGATCTGATTTGGAACCCCTCCACTGGGTCGAGACAGGCACTTAGACACTCACAATATCAGTCAAGTATGCACTGACAAGAGCACAGTTTGACAATAATGAAATTTACTCACTAAAGTGGTGTTAATTGTAAGCTGTGTCAGGCAGCATGTAAAGCATTCCCCGCTAATGCCCTCTTTCCCGACTAGTGCTCTGGGATGAAGGGCTAAAGGAAACAAGCCGATGACTCAATCCTTGATTATTAATTCCTAGAGATACAGCCTAATTATACCTTAAACAACCTTCTGCTACTCAACCCACTGCACTAGTGGAATAACCAGTACCTTCTCATTCCTCTTCCCTATTAAAAATTGAAAATGTAAAATTGTGAATCTCACTTTAATCTTGATGAACATCTAAGACAATCTCTAACTCGTTGTTAAGTTTACTCTAAATGTACAAGAAATTGTTTGTTAATATTTAAACGTGTGATAATAAAAATTCTTGCACCCAAAAAAAATTATGTTCAAGTGCTAAGATGGTTAACAAATTAGAATTTTAACACTTCCCCATAACACTATGATGGTTGTTAACCAAGGTGAATTGATAATAAAAACTAATAACTCAAACTGTAATGTAATCGTGTGTAGGCTATCAAAGTTTCTACATATTTACAGAGTTTTATGCTTCATATAATAATATAAGAAGTTGATTTATTAATTCAAAATCTTTACTGCACTTTTAACTCTCTTTCGTAAATAACTCCATGTACGGCTGTTCACATTTAAACATCAGTTTCACTGATGTTTATGTGAGGTGCTCATAAAAATCCAAAGTCTTTATTTCAGGAAAGACTTTATGACAAAATTGTGTATTCATTGAAATTATAGTAAAATAAACAAGACTAAACAATGCTGCAGGTCTACATTTGAAAAAAAAAATATTTTCATAATGGCAAAACTCAGAATTGCACCTTTTCAAAAATACATCTGCATTTAAAAAATTGAAGGCCCATTTTTTGTTATTTTGTTGCACGTCATGCACAAATTGGAAATGTTGTATATTTTATACAAAATTAGACAGGAAAGGGTGACTCATCTTGTGCTAAAATATTTTCCTGCACATAAACTCAATCAGCATAGCACAAAAACTTAAAAAAGGAATGTCAAGACTCAGAGACGAGCGGCTCAGTATACCCCTAATTCTCCTACTGTCGCTTATAGGAGCAATCTGCAGGTTGTGACTTAATATTCGTCTCAGCACCCAGCAATACAGATTAGGACATTAGTCATTGAGAAAAATGGAAAAATCAAATAAGCAACACCATTTCTTAGTCCAGAGCAGACCACTTTTTTATTATCACAGATATTTGAAACACAGAAAGATCTCACCCATACCCATTCCTAATTCTCCTCCCTGTATGAGGGTTTCTGAATTCTTAGTGTGACCTCCTTACACCACCAGGAGGCACATACACTCTGATTTGAGGCTAGAGAGTGTATGTCCGGTGGCTCTCAGGCGCCATATAAATTATTGTAGAAACGTGACACTTTGTTGTTCCAGTAACCAACATGGCAGAACATGTATCTCTGCTAGTTACAGGTAAGATAACATTATTACAGTTCATATAACATGATAAAGTAACCTCAACATTAATTATTGTGGCCCACATTACACATTAAAACAACATGTCACAGTCCCCACAACTCTCATGCCCATTTTAATAGCCTTTGATATTAGCAACCAGAGTCCCCATTAACAGGGTTATTTGTGGGATTCAGGAAAGTCATAAAATCAGTCATGACAAGGAAAAAATGTAAAGGCCAATTAAAATAATTATTAAGTTTGCTAAAAAAGGTACCATATATACTCGAGTATAAGCCGAGTTTTTCAGCCCTTTTTTTAAGGCTAAAAAGGGCCCCCTCGGCTTATACTCGAGTGAAGGTCCAACTTAACTGTTCTCCGGTGCAGTTCTTCGGGTCTCCCGCTCATCTGCAGCACCTGCAGCCTCTGTGGGTGGTCCTTCGATGTCCTATTGCCTCCTCTCCCCACTCCTTCTCATCCTCCTTCCTCTTCCCATCCTCCTTCCTCCTCCCATCCCCCTCCTTCCTCTCTCTCCATTAATATTCCTTTCTCCCCTCTTCTCTCTTACCAGCATCAGATCAGCTCCTGCTGCTGATACTTCCCCCACAGCGTGTCTTATGCCGTTCACCAGTATATGCTAATGACATGATGTCACAGCGTCACGTCGTTAGCATATACCGGTGAATGGCAAAAGACACGCTGCGGGGGAAGTATTAGCAGCAGGAGCTGATTGGATGCTGGTAAGAGAGAAGAGGGCAAGGAGGAGATCACTGGAACCGGTATATGCTAATGACGTGACGTCACAGGTTATGTCATTAGCATATATGGTTCCAGTGATCTCCACCCTCACTGCACCGGAGAACATCCTCCTCCTTCCCATCCTCCTTCCTCCTCCCATCCCCCTCCTTCCCATCCTCCTCCTCCATCCTCCCATCCCCCTCCTTCTCATCCTCCTTCCTCCTCCTTCCCATCCTCCTTCCTCCTCCCATCCCACTCCTTCCTCCCCCCATCCTCCTCCTTCCCCCCTCTGCAATAACATACCTTTCTCCCCTCTTCAATCTTACCAGCATCAGCTCCTGCTGCTGATACTTCCCCACAGCGTGTCTTATGCCCTTCACCGGTATATGCTAATGACATCACAGCGTCACTTCGTTAGCATATACCGGTGAATGGTATAAGTCACGCTGCGGGGGAAGTATTAGCAGCAGGAGCTGATGCTGGTAAGATTGAAGAGGGGGAAAAGGGATGTTATTGCAGAGGGAGGAAGGAGGGGGATGGGAAGGAGGAGGATGAAAGAGGATGGGAAGGAGGAGAATGAGGTGGAAGGGAAGGGGGGGCAGGAGGATGATGGGGAACAGGAGGATGAGGGGGAACAGGAGGATGAGGGGGGAACAGGAGGATGAGCGGGGTACAGGAGGATGATGGGAAAGGAGGATGATGGAGAAAGGAGGATGATGGGGAAAAGAGGATGATGGGGAAAAGAGGATGATGGGGAAAGGAGGATGAGGGTGGAACAGGAGGATGAGTGGGGGAAAGGAGGATGATGGAGGAACTGGAGGATGAGAAGGGAACAGGAGGCTGAGGGGGGGAAAGAGGATGAGAAGGAAAGGAGGATGATGGGGGAACAGGAAGAGGATAGGGCAAAGGAGGAAGAGGATAGGGCAACAGGAGGATGAGGGGTGAACAGGATGAGGGGTGAATAGGAGGATGATGGAGGAACAGGAGGATGATGGAGGAACAGGAGGATGGGGGGGTTGAGGAGGGGGGTTGAGGATGAGGAGGGGGGTTGAGGAAGGAGGTTTAAGGATGTGGAGGGGGTTGAGGAGGGTGGTTGAGGAGGGGGGCTGAGGATGAGGAGGGGGGTTGAGGATGAGGAGTGGGCTTGATTAATTTTTATTGCAGATTTGCGAGTTTGAGAATGTTGTGCTATTAATTGTAATGCCTTCCCTATCATTTAAAATACAGTAGTGTGGGGGGGGTGGAGCTTCCGTATGCTGGAGCTAGACGTGTTTAGTGTGAGCTCCTGCTTAAAGCACTAAAAGTGGGCTTATAAATTGCCCTAGTTATCATAACTAAACTGCATACCCTGAAAACAACTGGGGGAAGAGGAGGGAGGACCTATTTCCCCCGTGGGACCCTCAAAAGATACCCCTGGAGGCACAGCTGCAGAGAAACCTGGACCCGGCCAGCTCACTAGAAGACTGCCTTCCTGCAGGGACTTACCGGGAGGTGAGAGCTTCAGAGGCCCTGCGCCTGCTACAGGCACCCTTTGCCAGAAACTGCAACACTGCAGAAGGGCCTGGTCAGAGCAACACAGGAGGCAGTAGAAGCTACAGAGACCCCAAGATCGGGTGGTGGCCATCTTGGATTTGCATGAGGCAAGGTCTGAGGTGGAGGCCCAGGCTCCTGTGGGTGCACAGGATCACATCAGGAGCTTTACCCATTAACCCTGTGACCCTATGCCTGGAGACCCAACTGTAAAGTGAGTACTGGTGGGGCTGGAGGAAAGAAGCAGGAAGATAGAGGGTGGCTATATCTTTACCTGCATTAGGGGGGTCAGAGAGGCCCTTGCTGTTGGAGTGTCACTCCTGCAAAAAAGAGCTCTGAGGCGGCCATTTTAGGGGCATAGGACAGGACTGTGCACGCAGAAGAAGGGATACATGTCAGCCCTAATCCCATCTCCTCCACAAGTATAAAACAAGCACAACACTGTTTATAATACACCCCTCATCTAACTAGCCTGCTATCCTTAACAAACAACTGAACTTAGGGTACTTAAACCTTTGAGAAAACTGGAATTATAAAGACTCACTATTCAACTTAAACACCAACAGATAAGGCTGGATTGCATCCTTCTTACCTTTATTCTGGCAGCCCTGCGAATCAGGGCCCCATATGTGAGAAACTGGCATATGTAACACTGACTCTATGCAACTGGCAGACAGAGAATGGAGGCTCACTGACACCTAGTGGACAGAAACGATTCAACACTATTCCCCAAAGCACTCCAACTGTCAAGCAGGGTTATTACACAAAGGTAAAAGTGGAAACATAGATCAGTAAAGAGGAAGGGTTTACTCTACAATCTACCCTGCACAGAAAAGCCCCTCAATCACTCCCTAAAGGACGGACCCTGCCCAAGACAAAACACAGGTGGCACTCAACACAAAAAAACAGAGACCACTATATGTAAACCTTGAAATGGCGAGAAATCCCTGACCGCCCCCTGCTTCACAAATGAGGGGTCAACTCTCTAAAAGCCATGCACGATAGACCACAAGCAACCAAAGACCATGACTAAAATGTGAGTTGCATTAAACCCATTCATTTATCTGCACCACCACTTTGATCCCTCAGCAACTGCTACTGACCATTAGCCACAGACTGCCCACGCAATAGTAACTTTAATCCTTGGGCTTCAACATGGGGAAATGCAAAAAAGGCACTGCAACCAGAAGGATCACAGATCATTTTAAAACCCCAGAAACCGCCCAAGAAGCAAACTCAGAGCACTCAGACAACTCTGAGGACCAGGAGGACCTGGGTGCAACCCAAAGCAACATGGACCTCTCACCGAGATTCATAGCCCTTATAGAACGAATGTTCCAGGCATATACTGAAAAGACTGTGAATGCTATCAGAAAGGACATAAATGACCTGGGTCAGAGAACCCACCTTCTGGAAGAAATGGTAGACCAGATTGCTGAAGCCCAGGAGAGGGATAGAGCGCTACACTCGCAGACCTACTCCAGAGTGGAAACCCTAAATTTGAGGACCTAGAAAACAGGTCGCGCCGCCATAATTTAAGACTGAGAGGGATTCCGAAGGCAGTACAAGACCTGAAGCCTTACCTGAAAGACACCATCAAGGGCATTATTCCGGAAATACCAGAGTCAGTATGGGAGATAGAGAGGGCCCACAGAGCTCTAGGGGCACCCAGAAACCCAGACGTACCGAAAGATGTGATCATTAGATTCCTGAGACAACAAGCCAGGGACCTGATCCTGGCGGCAGCCAGAAAAAAGCAAAACATCAGGGGCCCAGACAATGCAACAATACTGCTGTTCGCAGATCTTTCTCCGATCACACTGACCAGGCGCAGGGAAATGAAGCCAGCCCTAGAGATTCTGAACACACATAAAATCCCATATAGATGGGGATTTCCATTTGTGGTATCTTTTCAACATAAGGGCAAGATGTACTCAGCCCGCTCCCTGGAGGAATGCCGCTCTCACCTCACTACTATCGGACTTGCACCTAATCCACCGAATAACGCAGAGAGGGATCACAGACGAAACAATACTACTGCGCCCACCAAACAGTGGACTAAAGTACAGAATAAAGGCAATCAGAGCTCTTCCCCAAATTCGGGGGAATCGCCTACGAGCCACAAGACCGCTACTAAAATTGGGCAGATACCTGAAGGCGCCCTTAGAGCTACCTGAAGTACCATACCAATAGGACTCATTTACAAAGGGTTTAATCATTCATGATTTGTTGTTGAATTTAAGGCTAATTTGTATCAGATTTATCTTTTGTCATTTTAAGCACAGTTCAAAAGTCATTGCTTGTTGTTACTGTTCCTTACATATGTCTTAGCCTGAGAATATAGCTACAAAACTTCCCCTAACTAGACTTGAAAGGAAGACAACACTGACACTCACCAAACTTAAACACTAAGGCAAGAGTCGATGGGAAGCCTTTTTTTTTTTTTTTAACAAGAGACGAAGTAAACAGGGAAAGATGGCTACCCACTTGAAAATTAGAGACCTATTACCCCCCCTACAGAGGACATAACATAAAGACAGGCCTCACAAGAGCTCTTTTTACTACCATACTGAAGCCCCCATTGATGAACTAGCAGGGAACCACCCAAACCAAAAGAAGACGACACTAGGGGAAATAGAGGCCCACTGAAAACCTAAAATTTGAGGCACGTTACCACTCAAATCAGAAACGTAGGGTGACATAAACAAAAAAAGAACCTTCCAAAACCTTATCATAATCCAAGAGACAATCTGAGTGTAGAAGGCCAACTAGCTTTTATAGATAAGACCATGACACTTTCCCTTCATCTCTTACCAGACTATTAGACTCTATAGTTAGATCTAAATGAGTTGCCCCTCAGTGGCTACAAGGAACTACTTTTATGTAATGGGTTCCTTATATATACCCCTCCAACAGGGGATTATAGGACGATTGCCTCCCATAGTCCTACCCCCGACAGATGCCAGAATTTTTTTTTTTTTTTTAACAAGAGACGAAGTAAACAGGGAAAGATGGCTACCCACTTGAAAATTAGAGACCTATTACCCCCCCTACAGAGGACATAACATAAAGGCAGGCCTCACAAGAGCTCTTTTTACTACCATACTGAAGCCCCCATTGATGAACTAGCAGGGAACCACCCAAACCAAAAGAAGACGACACTAGGGGAAATAGAGGCCCACTGAAAACCTAAAATTTGAGGCACGTTACCACTCAAATCAGAAACGTAGGGTGACATAAACAAAAAAAGAACCTTCCAAAACCTTATCATAATCCAAGAGACAATCTGAGTGTAGAAGGCCAACTAGCTTTTATAGATAAGACCATGACACTTTCCCTTCATCTCTTACCAGACTATTAGACTCTATAGTTAGATCTAAATGAGTTGCCCCTCAGTGGCTACAAGGAACTACTTTTATGTAATGGGTTCCTTATATATACCCCTCCAACAGGGGATTATAGGACGATTGCCTCCCATAGTCCTACCCCCGACAGATGCCAGAATTTTTGACTGGCGTTGGAGTAAGTGTATATGTATTACAGTTAATGTTGTTTATGAACTTTCTTTTTTCCCTTCCCCTCCCACCCCAGCACGCTCTATCCGGCATGAGAAGACATTGGCCCGCAACGGGGCCTGGAGGCTCCTTCTGGTGCTCCCTGGCTCTCTGGTCCCTCCTGCACAATCCGGGACATGGGGTGAGTTGACAGGCTCTCAACAACACATACTCAGACTTACCCGATGGCCAGTGTAGAATACTCTTTTACCACACACAATGTAAAAGGGTTCAATTCACAGTACAAAAGGAGAAAAGCTTTCCTTTATTACAAGCATATAAAGCCTTCTGTCCTGTTCTTGCAGGAAACACATTTTGCCCAACACAAAATCCCCTCATTCTTGGATAAAGAATACCCAAACTATTACTCAGCTACGCAACTCACCAGAAAAGCAGGGACATCAATACTAATACACCGCAATTTTCCATTCCAGATCACCTCTAAAATAATTGACAAAGAGGGACACTACATTATTCTATCCGGCACAATTCTAGGTTCAGAGCTGACGCTAGTATCCATTTATGCCCCGACGACATCTTTACACAAAACTCTTTTAAAAATCCTGAGAGTACTTGAATCTAACGCCCATGAAAAACTGATAATAGGGGGAGACCTCAATCTGACATTAGATTCTCTCTTAGATCGATCTAGGGGCCTAGACTGTGGTCGGTACACAAATAAAATGCAACAAATTAAGAGATTATTAAACGCTATAGGCTTAGTGGACGCCTGGAGAGGGCATCACCCAACCAGACGGGAATATACTCACTACTCGCATGTACATGGATCTTATTCCCGAATCGATACAATACTAGTAAGCGCGCCAATTTTTGATATGACTAGATCAGCCGAAATTAATGTATGCCCATGGTCGGATCATTCGGCGGTGACCCTGACAATAGACTTTGGCGAGACCCAGAAAAGCCCTTTTATCTGGAGGCTAAATGAAATTTTACTACACAACCCCACATTCAATAGCCAAGTAGAGAAAGACCTACGACTATACTTTGACATCAATGACACTACAGATGTAGGGATGGGCTGGATCTGGACTGCCCATAAGGCGTATATACGTGGCACCTATATAAAGCTTGCTTCGGCCTTTAAGAAGCAATGCCTGCAGAGGGAAACAGAGATCAGAAAAGAACTCCAAAGACTAGAGAGACATAACCAGACTAACCCCTCTCCTCAAACAAGACATCAAATAGATAGATGTAGACTGGAATTCGACAATGCTCTCTCAATGCGGACAGACAAAGCACTGAGGTGCACCACCCACCTATACTATACGAAGGCGAACAAACCTAGCTCCCTTCTAGCTAGGAGACTGAACCCTAGACCCCTTCAGCAAAAAGTTTTAAAGCTTAACACCGCAAATGGGTATCCCTCAGTAAGCCAAACAGAAATTAAACAGACCTTTGCGGCTTTCTATCAAAAAATTTATGCTGCAACTATCCTACAAGGCCCAGATGCGACCCAATCCTTTCTGACATCTTTAGATCTACCCAAGGCCACGGAACAGGACATAAGCATGCTTAACTCTGACATATCAATAGAGGAGGTACTCAGAGCTATTGAAAATCTCAAATTAGGTAAAGCCCCGGGCCCAGATGGGTTCCCAAACACCTACTATAAAACATATGCTGGGCTTCTAGCCCCCTATCTATGCAGGCTTTTCAACTCCATTCTGAATGGAGAAGCCATGCCACCTGAACTCAATAGGGCTGACTTGGTGGTGTTCCCTAAGGAGGGCAGGAACCCCCTGGAGGCCAAAAACTACCACCCAATATCCCTCCTAAACAGCGATGTTAAGATGCTAGCAAAGATAATGGCGGACAGGATCTCCAAGTTCCTACCGGAACTAGTACATAAAGACCAGACGGGCTTTATCCCATTCAGACAAGCAGCAGACAATCTTAGACGAACTTTAAATGTACTACATCTAGCGCAAAGGGATGTTATCCCGCTTTGTGTCTTGGCCCTTGACATTGAAAAGGCCTTTGACACGGTAGAGTGGCCCTACTTACACGCAACACTGGCCAAATTTGGCTTCAAAGGACGCTTCATAAATCTGCTACGCTCTTATTATCATCTGCCCCAGGCGGCTCTAAAACTACCAGGGCCAAACAGGGAGACTATAGACATTCGGAGAGGAACAAGACAGGGGTGCTCCCTGTCTCCAATACTCTTTGCACTGGCCATGGAACCTTTGGCCCAAAAAATCAGATGCACCGCAAACATAAGGGGACTGAGAATCGGCCTTCAAGACCTCAAATGCTCCCTGTTTGCGGATGACCTCCTATGCACTCTGACATACCCCAAGAGCTCGATCCCGGCCATGCTGACGGTATTACGTGACTTTGGGGAGATATCGGGGCTAAAAATTAACCTGGAGAAAACCGAGGCCTTAGATGTAGGAATACCATTGACAGATCTTACAGAATTGCAAAGGACTTATAACTTTTCCTGGACAAAAACATCAATCAAATATCTAGGGGTTCATATTACATGGAGGGTAGCGGGAATATACAAAGCAAACTACCCCCATTGCTTCAGAAATTAACAAAGAATATACAAAGCTGGTCAAAGCTAAACATATCATGGACGGGCCGCATCACGGCCATCAAGATGAATATTCTGCCCAAAATATTGTACCTTTTCAGGACCCTTCCCCTACCGCTAGATCTCAAAGATCTAGACAGATTGCAGAATATAATATTTAAATTTATTTGGAGCAATAAAGCCCCTCGGATTGCTAGGCAGATGATGTATAAGCACAAAAACCAAGGGGGATTATCCTGCCCAAACCTCAGGCTTTACTACAAAGCAGCCCAGTTGGCCTTCCTGCAAGACACATCAACCCATATGGGTCTTTATGGAGAACTGGGAACTTAGACCCCACTCCTGGGACACGCTGATCTGGGACCCGGGGATTCATAAAATCAAAAACAAAAAGTACCTCACCAACCCGATGATCAAACTCACGGCATTGGTGTGGACCTGGGCTTGTACCAAACACCAACTAGCGCCACCAATTACCCATATGACTTCTATAAAATCTTTCCCAGACTTTGAGACGACCTTGAGCTCAATCTCAAAAAGGTGGTGGCTCTCTAGTGACCTTAACAGAATAGGGGCGTGGTATCACGACGATAGAGTGGTAAATCACGAACAACTGGTAACTAACTTTAACATACCAACAGGGGAACTATGGAATTATAGGAAAATCAGACATTGGTTAGAATCCCTGACAAAAGACTGGGGCCCACCGAAACAGTGCTGGCTATCAACAATTTGTAAGAATATTCCCAACTCTAGAAGCACCCTGGGTCTCTTGTATTCCAGCTTTAACAATACCAAACAAAAACAGAAACGCGCCTGTATGGCACACTGGGAACAAGACCTAGGCAGGGAACTGACTATAGAAACTTGGCATAGGATTAGCCGAAATCTGACCAAGGGCTCACTTACCCATAGCCTACTAGAGGTCTCAATCAAAGTCCTCCACAGAACCTATCTCACCCCATCCAGAATGCACCAAATTAACCCGACGATAAATAGACTTTGCTTTAGGGGCTGCCAAGCTACAGGAGATTTTAGCCACATTTGGTGGCACTGCACAAAGGCACAAGCTCTCTGGGGTAACGTGTTCCAACTATTTTCATAACTAATACATAGCCCACTAACACCCACAATAGAGGTTTGCCTGTTAGGAGGGAAGGCAGAGAACATATCCCCCAAGTGTAATGCACTCTTACAGTATTTTACTTTAGCCACTAAGCATACTTTTGCCAGACACTGGAGAACCCCTACACTAAATCTAAATGATGTGATTACCAGGATAAACTTTATAATGATTAATGAAAAATTGACACATTACATGCAACACAGCTATCCTAGCTTTCTAGATATCTGGTCTCCCTGGCTGGACTCCCCACATAGTGCCACAGTTTAGCTCAGACCCCAGCCTCGGGGTGGGGATGGGCCGGAGGGCCGCGGGGGCGACGGATGGGGCCCCAGAGCCTACTTGCGACCAGTGTTACTCGAGACGGTGAGTGTGCTATTTCCCCACCTACCCTTTCTCCCCCCTCCTCTCTCCCCAGTTGATAATTGATTGTATTTTTGTTTTAACTTGTGTAAAGAATAAAATGTTAGAAGACAATATAAAAGGAAAAAAAATAAATAAATTTGGAGAACACCAAAGGATATCTAGGTGATGTTAAGCAATGTGGTACAATTCCAAGCACAAAAATTATAAAGGAATTCCTATATGTACTAGATAAATATGATGCAATAAGTATGGCTACTATGAACATTGTATATATTTGCTCACCAATGGTTGAAATGTATTAATCCACTTCTGTTCTGATGCAAACTCCATTTAATAAAAAGATGTTTGAAAAAAAAATACAGTAGTGTGTTTATATTTGCTTTTACAGTGCTACGGATAGGAGTTTAACCCCCTTGCGGGTCGTCTCTAGCACCCGTAGCATTTTTGGCTGCATTTGCCATTTACGAGTGTGAAAATTGCGGTCTTGAGGACTTGTAATTTAATAAAGATTTGCGATTGTAACATTTACGGGATTGAAAGATCAAAGAATTAGCTGAGTCTGAGTTTTTTACTTTTGTGGACTTTGTTACAGGCTTCTGGAATTACGAATCGTCTAATTTAATAGGGCCCTAGGTGTTGCGAGTCCTATCTGGTACTCGTAGGATTACCTTCTACATTTGCCATTTAGGGGTGTGAAAACATTTGCAGGCTTGAGGAATTGTAGCAATTGAATATCGATTTGCGATTGTAACATTTACGGGCTTCAAAGATCAAAGGTTTAGATGGGTTGGAGTTACAATTTGACAACCACAGGGATTTTCAGCCTGTAACCCGCAAATCATTTGCGAGTAGCTAAAAGATGCCAATTAAATAGCAAATTAGTTTGCGGGCTACATTACGGGCTCCAGTAACCAACAATTGCTCAAAAGTGGAGGCTGGAGAACTTACAGAACTTTCAAGTAGATCCCCAGTGTAAGGATCTTTTCAGTTTACTGTACATAACAGTACCACCCATTTTACATCACATCTTTTTCCTCTCCAATGGATGTATAATTTTCTACTTGACACAACCTCCTTCCTATCTATCTCTCACTTCCTCCTTAACCTTGCTATTCCTTATCTACTCTTCCCCCAAGTCCATTACCTTTAGATTGTTAGTGGCGAGTTTCTAATCTTGTGGGGTGCTTTGGGAAAAAAAAACACTTTTTACAAGACTTGAAGCTTAAAACAGGGCCCTCCATTTTCTGCCGTTAATATTACATATTGTATATTTTCTTGTTCTCCCCTGTACAGCACTAGGAAATATGTTGGCGCGATACAAATACAAGATAATAATAATATTCATTGAATAGGGGCCCTAGTATATAATAGTATACTAGATAATAGTATAATTCTTTACATGGCAGCCACTGGATTGTCACCTAGGACTGTGATTCTAATGAATACCATTGGATAGTTTTGCAAGTTGCATTTCATTGTGCACATTATTTAAATAGAGGTACAAAATAATTTAACTGTCTGTGTGTAAAAGTGTAATAGAAGCCCTTCACGGTGCAAAGTACATTAAAACAGTTAATTTTATGTTTTATTTTTTTAATTTCTTGTTTCCCCCCTAAGCAGAACAGCTTTTATCATTCTTCAAGAGCATTATGGGAGGGGGGGTAGCTCTGCCTGAGGGCTAGAACATCATGGAGTTGGGGCAAAACAGGACTATGTCATCGGCATCACCCGGTGATATCATTGGTTCAATCCCACTTGCCACACAGAGATATTGAGGGTAAAACTTCCTTAAAGCTGCTCCATTGACCCCGGCCAGGGCGAATGACCACATGTGTTATAGCCCCGACTACTCTACAAAGCTAGCATAACCCCCTAAATAGCACAAATAGGCAGTGAGAAAATGCTTTGCTTGAGGAGAAAACTGCCAATCTCAAAAGTGTTTTAATTATTCTTAAAAAGTATGAAAACCTGTCGGTACATTGTACTTGCAATTTGATACTGAATCGAGTCATTCCTGAGTTAATATGCTATTTCTCTGCTGTACTTTTATGAGCAGCTCACAAATACTAATTAGCTTTTGTAATGTCCTTATTAGGATTATAGTCTTCTTGAATGTCTCTGAGAGCAAAACAATGCCCCTCTAAGGTTATCACACTGTTAGATCCTTCCTCCTACCATTTTTAAGCATTCAAAAATGCTTGCAAAACAGTTGTACTTTCAGAAGTTTCTTAAAAGAATGAGGCGTTATTTCACTGTTAACCAATGGGAAGTAATAGTACTGCATAAGTTACAAGCTTCAGAAAATTATATAAAATTTCAAGCAAATTTCCAGATATTTTACTAATGTATAAACTATTGAACTCCTTTTTACTGAATCCTGTACAGTTAGCAATTCTTCACCACCCAACTCTATACCCCTTACTTTAATTGTGTTCTTACTGTACTCATCAGCTACACATACCCTTTAACACTGTAAATATCTGTCAATGTTACCAAAGATGCATTACTTTTTACAAATTTTTTTTTTTGTCTCAGAAGGCATAGGTGAACCTCATAGTAGGTTTTGTGCTGCAAACAAATATCTTTTTAGAATTTCTCTATCACATAAGGATTTTGAGAGGCAGTGATTTTAAGTTGACAGTATTACATATATTTACAATACATACATAGTAAAGGACAAACTCCCCTAAAAAGTTGTCTTCTTTGAGGTCCTACAAAGATCCCCTCTTTGATCTTTGCATCACTGATCCTTGGGAATTTTTTTCTTAAATATGTAAATCCAATTTGATCCATTGCTTTGACAAAGTGAGCTTTATATGGATTGAAGGTAGAGACAATTTTTCTGGATCAACAAGTGGTGTATTGACAACATTCTTCTGTCCTGGAGTTAGTGATGATTCTTTTTGGTCATTGTTTCTGAGTGTAATGATTTCTTCGGTCTCTGCTGTTCCACCCACAAAGGAAACAGCTGTACTTTGTGTGACCAAGTTGTAGCCCAAACAAAAGAGTGACTACTTTCAAGTTACCACAGATATTCCATTTATATTCCTCATATTTGACTTTTTTTCAAGCACTAGTTGCATGCTCTCATAATTTTCTTTGATATTGGCAGCATGAGCTAGTGGCACTGATGTAAATGTATTTCCTTTGTGGAGAAGCACAGCTTTCAATCTAACTTTAGTAGAATCAATAAATAAATCCTGTTTTGTACTCGTGACCAAAAGATTCCATAACAGAATAAACATTATTGCAAAAACCAAGTTCATCTTCAATGGAAAATAAATCCTTAAAGTTACTATGCCTATCTCTAAAAAAACAAACTTTAGTTTTCTTATGGAGAAGATACCAGCCTTCCAACCCGGAGCCTAAAAATTCTGCTTGCGTTTTAGATAGGTTAAAGTCTCGGACGAGGTCATTGACATCTCCTTGGGTAAGGAAATGTGGTTGTAATGATGAACAGGAAGCCGCAAAAGTTTGATTAAGCCTTATATCATCATCACCATTCTCTACAGGATCTTTTTCTTTTTCATCATCACTAAGTATTACTTCTTCTGGAGGCATTGGTACAGGCAATTCTTGACTACGCAACACTGGCCTGATGGCAGATGATGAATTTGGATATATCACAGTGTGCTTTGATTTAGAACTGATGCCTGAAATGTTTGTAAGACAAAAGTAATAATCTGTAAATTGATCTTTTTCTTCTCACCAAATCATTGGAACAGCAAAATTCATCTGCTGAGAACCCGTTGACCAACTTGTGAGAAGTGTGACACAGGTACAACAACAAAAATGAGGGGCCCAACTTTTATCTTGGTCACTGACTTTGCATCCAAAGTAAAGCTCATAACATTTCCTAAGTGGAGCAAACCAGGTTTCTGATTTTTAAATATCACCTCACCGCAAATGTAGCAAAATGAGTCCGGTTGATTAATACACTTTCTTGCCATTGTTCAACTACGTATTATGAACATAAAATGTACACAGAACTGCACAAATAACAACTTTATCCATCAACTGGCCAGGAGCGCTGACTCATTCAGTAAACAAGCAAACATGTGACTAATTTTGCCTCAAGAGCATCATGTGACAGAATATGGCTCAACTGTTTATTACTTGTGGCCCTTTTTACCTTGACTAATCAGTAGTTACATAGTAATTGGGATTGAAAAAAGACTTTTAGTCCATCAAGTTCAACCTTTTTAGATATCCTCTGATCTTGAATATGAAGATTAATTGTTAATTGATCCAGAGGTAGGCAAATGGAAAAAAAAACAAGTGAAACTTTGCCAATTGTTTCAAAAGGGGACAAACATTTATAATTCCTTCCTGACCCCAGATACTGGGGGTCAGATTCCTCCCTGGATCAATACTCCCTCTCTAATTATCCAGGATAGCCCTGAATGCCCTTTTTATTTAAAATATATATCCAATCCCTTTTTAAAGTTATCTATTGAATTCACTGTCACCACCTCCCTTGGTAGAGAATTCCACAGATTAACCACCTTTACGGTGAAGAACCCTTTTCTTTCTTCAAGGTGAAATCTTTTTACTTCTAATCTCAAAGGATGTCCCCTTGTCAGTTGAAAACCTATTGGCATAAAAAGTTCACTTGACAAAGCCTTGTATTGACCCTGGATATATTTATATAAGGTAATCATATCCCCTCTTAGACACCTTTTTTCTAGAGAAAATAAGTTTAATTTGGTTAGTCTTTCTTCATAACTTAGCCCCTCCATTCCCCTTAGTAGTTTTGCTGCCCTTCTCCATACTTTTTCCAGCTCTAAAACTCCTTTTTATGTAGTGGTGCCCAAAATTGTACTCCATATTCCCAATTAGGGCGTACTAGGGATTTGTATAGTGGCAGAATTATATTTGCTTCCCATGCTACTATACCCTTCTTAATACATGCTAATATTTTATTTGCCTTTGCAGACGCTGCTTGGCATTGAGCACCGTTTCCTTAATGGTTGTCCACAAGGACTCCCAAATACCTTTTGATATCTAATACCCCTAGATTTGCTCCATTAAGATTATAAATTCCAAGCAATTTTTCCTTCCCAGATGCATAAAAAATATTGATATAGTATCAAATGTTGAAATAGGGTAAGCTTTGGGAAACAGTGATCACAACACAGTCTCATTTGAGATTGAATTTAAAAAAACATAACTGTAAGGGGCCAACAAAAACTCTCAATTTTAAAAGGTCTGTAGTTCTGAAGGTCCTGCCACTGTACTTGAGTTAGCTAGCAATACCTCCCTATTGACTATATTAACCCTCCCCACCCCCCCCCCCTTGACTAGTTAATGTGTTCCTTAACCTCTCTATACTTTCTACCCCATTACTTTTATCTAGTCCCTTCCCCCCAACCTACTAGTTTAAAAACGTATCCCCTAGCACACAAGCTCCCTCATTATTAAGGTGCATTCCATCTCTGCTATAGAGATTGTACCGAAGTGAGAAGTCAGCCCAGTGCTCTCAAAACCCAAACCCCTCCTTAGTGCACCACATTTTTAGCCACACATTAACTTCCCTAAGCTCCTTCTGTCTCCCTGGGCTAGCACGTGGCACAGTCAGTATTTCAGAAAATACTACCTTGAAGGTCCTTGCCTTCAGCGTATTACCTAGTTCTATAAAATCATTCTTTAGGACACTCCATTTCTCACTAACTTTCTCATTGGTACCAATATGTACCAAGACCGCCGGATCATTTCCACCCGGGAATCTGGGTGACAAATCACCCTGTCTACCTTCCAAAACCTTTCTCGTGCTTTGCCTATGCTGCCCTCCCTCTCCTTCAGTAGATCTGTTCTCCCGGCTGTTAGAGGGAACAGCTCTATCTGACAATGCCATTCCTGAAATGACATCCCCAACAGTTTCACTCAATCTGTCAAATCTGTTGGTGTGTGCCAACTCAGTACTGGCCTGCCTCATGCTCCTGTTCCACCTGTTTCCCCTTGTAACTGTAACCCAGCTACCTCCCCGGACATCCTCACTAGCCGCATCTCCGCCCTCAATGCTAGGCCCAGTTAAACTGTGCTCTGTTAGCACCAACTCCCTTTCCAGTGTAGCAATATCACTAAGTGCTGCAATTCTCCTCTCCAGTTCTCCAATTTGAGTTTCAAGAGAGGCAACATGCTCACACCTCTCACAAAGGTATGGACTCTGGATCAGCTGTTCCAGTAGTGCATACATGACAGGATGTGAGGTTGTTACTGGACTGCCTCATAATTACTAATTATAGTGTGGGAGGACTGTATAAAGCACTACAATGTACTCCCCTTTTCTTTGCACTCCGTCCTTTTACTTAAACTCCTACACTTATACTAGAACTGCACTTTTATTAGAACTGTTCGCAAGCTCACAAGTTCGCTCCTCCCCCTGCTTATATTAGGTTCTTACTATTCACCTGCCCACTAATCAATACACAAGTACCCAAACACACTTTTTGTTCAGGAGAAATCACAGAACAGAGGCAAACAGACCACAAAAAGCCCCACACTGATATAGCTTCACACAGGCAAAACCACACCTCCCTCAGCTGCCACTAACCAATGCACAAATACACAACAGTAGAACTAACAACAGTTAAAAATAATACTAGGATTTTACTGATGAAAAATTAACATATCTTAATGCTGTATGAATGTGTTATATAGCACAATGTATTATATTAAAGAGGATGTAACTTTAATACTATTGGTAATTGGTAAGAAAAATTCTGAGACCATTTTCAAAAATCAGTGGGATAAATTACATATAGCACAATCCTTATTTGCTATGAGACAAAATCTTTGTTGACCAGTGTAATTGAACAAGGCATTGATGAAACGCCCAGTTCCATCTATTCATACCCTTGTCTGTGCTCTATGGAATGCCCAGTCTCCCCACAAAAGAAAACAGTGAACACAATTATCTCCTTTCCAGTTCTCCAACCTTACCCAACAACAATCAATCCTGGCTTACTACTTTGAAGACTGCATCCCTTATTGCTTTTTAATACTTGTTCCCTCGCCTGTCTTTTAATCTTATGAAATTACAAATCTATGAGATCTGTGCCAACTTTATTTCTTGATATTTCTACATCCTCTACCTGACCTGACTAATAACTCTATCATGTTCAATATTATCATCCATGAACAAACCTCTCAGTGCTTACTACCTTTTAGTAACATGATTGTTCTCTCTTTAACATTTTTCGGTCACCTCCAAATCGACAAATACACAAACAGATCTTTCTACTCATTTGTCTTTTATCTATCAGCTGTTTTCCAGTACAAACTAAGAACAAATTCCTGCAGAAACCTTCACAACTGGATGTCTTCCAGAGTGAACCCAACTACCATCCTGACAGGGCAACCTCCATCATGCAAATCCAGTTATTTTTTAAAATCATAATGAAGCTTCTTCTCTAAACCTACATAGTATTCAATCATGCAACATCCTAACATATCTCTGCCCTTATTCTTTAATATTAACCCACACAAGCCGTTTGCTTCACTGCTAAACTATATCTTGCATTCCTTATCATAACCCTATCTAAATGTTATGTAGAAGTGATATCACAGGACTGGCAATGTCAACTTGTGCTAAAGTATACTGTCTGAAAAAATTGCTACAAGAGATGAGATATCTAGACAGCACTACATGATATGAAAGAAACAAACTGCACCTAAGGAAGCATATTTGCATTGCATTTCTTTTAGATTTATAGTTGGCATCTATGAAAAATATTCATGGCGTGGAGCTAATACTGGAGATGCGCAGACCCATGTTTACAATGCTCTTTTAAGACTTATTGAAATACCCTAAATTTAACCCCAAAAAAACGTTCTGGTGTACCTAGTATCCCATTTACTCGGGATAAAGAACTTGTTAAGAGTTCTAATAATTCCTGTTTAATTCCATGAAGCGAGGGCCTACCAGGCCCAAAACTCTTCTAGCTACTTCCCCAGTGTTTCAAAGCCCTTGGTGGTTGACTCACAGATTGTTCAGCATTAGGGGAGCTTTCCTTATACTACTGTTCCCCACCTTCAGTGATTGCAAGGCAATTTTACTCTGGATTACCAGACCTTGGAGTCACCACTCTCTAAGCATCAGCAAATAAAAGCATAATACAGCTTGGGACAAGAGTTACTTATAATGAGGACTTTACCAATGTTCTTGTCAATGTTATCGCCTCAATGCAAATAGACATTATTGGCCAATGTGAACTTAATGATAAATTGTTAGGTGAACCAAGAAAAAGGTTGCATCAACAATAATTTAGTTTGAAATCTCACTGACCTTCAAACATTATCTACAATTTACATTGACTTATTCCAAGATCTGATTAATGGCATGTTGATTTTTTTGCAATCTTCTCTAAGCCAAGAGGCCCTGGCAAGTCAAGGGACATTACTGTGCATCTTTACTGTTTTTGTAATCATTGTAGCCTCTCTCAAAGTCAAGTAATTAAAATTTGAGGATCACGTCATCCAATACTACCATTTAAAAGGTGCTTCATGAACAACAACAACCAATATCTGCAAGGAAGAATATGAGGGCCTTGATCTTAAACAAAAACTCCAAATATTCAAAGAAGAACAAGCTCAGGCTCAATAATGAGCGTCACTAGTAACCCTAAGAACAAAGCATAAGGAATATCAAAGGCCCATAGAAATAATAATAAGAAACCTCAATGAGTACATGAACTGTCCAGTTTATGTAGCTGACAAGTTGGAACAATAGCCACATACAGATTTAGAGGACTGTTTAACAAAGGGTGCGGGACGTTATGCTTCCTGTTACCTTCTCTATCCTCCTACAGTGCCTTGCAAAAATATTCACCCCTTCACTTTTTACCTATTTTGTTACATTACAGCCTTAAGTTCAATGTTTTGTCTATCTGAATTTTGTGATGGATCAAAACACAATAGTCTAAGTTGGTGAAATGAAATGAGAACAATATATACATAAAACAATTTTGTTAGAAATAGAAAACAGAAAATTGGCATGTGTGTATGTATTCACCCCCTTTGTTTTGAAGCCCATAAAAAGCTCTGGTGCAACCAATTGCCTTCAGAAGTCACAAAATTAGTGAAATGATGTCCACTTGTGTGCAATCTAAGTGTCACATGATCTGTCATTACATATACACACCTTTTTTGAAAGGCCCCAGAGGCTGCAACACCTAAGCAAGAAGCACCACTAACCAAACACTGCCATGACGACCAAGGAACTCTCCAAACAAGTAAGGGACAATGTTGTTGAGAAGTACAAGTCAGGGTTAGGTTATAAAAAAATATCAAAATCTTTGAGGATCCCCAGGAGCACCATCAAATCTATCATAACCAAATGGAAAGAACATGGCACAACAGCAAACCTGCCTAGAGATGGTCGCCCACCAAAATTTACGGACCGGGCAAGGAGGGCATTAATCAGAGAGGCAGCACAGAGACCTAAGGTAACCCTGGAGGAGCTGCAGAGTTCCACAGCAGAGACTGGAGTATCTGTACATAGGATGACAATAGGCTGTACGCTCCATAGAGTTGGGCTTTATGGCAGAGTGGCCAGAAGAAAGCCATTACTTTCAGCAAAAAAACAAAATGGCACGTTTTGAGTTTGCGAAAAGGCATGTGGGAGACTCCCAAAATGTATGGGGGAAGGTGCTCTGGTCTCATCAGACTAAAACTGAACTATTCGGCCATCAAAGAAAACGCTATGTCTTGCTCAAACCCAACACATCACATCACCCAAAGAACACCATCCCCACAGTGAAACATGGTGGCAGCATCATGTTGTGGGGATGTTTTTCAGCAGCCGGGACTGGGAAACTGGTCTGAGTTGAGGGAAAGATGGATGGTGCTAAATACAGGGATATTCTTGAGCAAAACCTGTACCACTTTGTGCGTGATTTGAGGCTAGGATGGAGGTTCACCTTCCAGCAGGACAATGACCCCAAACACACTGCTAAAGCAACACTTGAGTGGTTTAAGGGAAAACATGTAAATGTGTTGGAATGGCCTAGTCAAACCCAGACCTCAATCCAATAGAAAATCTGTGGTCAGACTTAAAGATTGCTGTTCACAAGCGCAAACCATCCAACTTGAAGGAGCTGGAGCAGTTTTGCAAGGAGGCAAAAATCCCAGTGGTAAGATGTGGCAAGCTCATAGAGACTTATCCAAAGCAACTTGGAGCTGTGATTGCCATAAAAGGTGGCTCTACAAAGTATTGACTTTAGGGGGGTGAATAGTTATGCACATTGACTTTTTCAAAGTTGTGGGCATGTTCTGTAAATTAAATGATGCAAATCCTCAAACAATCCATGTTAATTCCAGGTTGTGAGGCAATAAAACACAAAAAATGCCAAGGGAGGTGAATACTTTTGCAAGGCACTGTACTATTGACTGTGGTTCTGAGTGAGGTTCGAGCCACGGACTATGAAACCTTGCTGTTTTTTACAGTGTTCTCTCTGGCTTTTTTTGGCACATTCCGGAGAGGAGAATTGGTTGCACCAGATTACCCATTTCCTGTGAGCCGCGCCCCTTTTCTAGCTTAAAAACCCTAAAAATAATTTCTGACTTAAAAACTAAATACTGCAGTTCACAGACTGGCCCAACATCAAATGCATTTAATAAACAAGTAATAGCTTGGCATCTGTATGAGTAGCTATGTTGTTAAAATAGCTGTTATAGGGACACAGAGAGTGATATACAAGCACAGAAAAGGGAAAAATGACCATGCGCTTGCAGGGGCTCCTCCACTTCACTGCCTAGGGTTTCAAGAAGGTAGATCCGGCACTGGCAAGACATGGGTGGCCTTAGATTTTGGGATGTGGGGATCCAAAGTGATCATGTTGCTATATGGCTCCAGTGATCCAAGACTAACCGAGCTGGTAAAGGGAGAGAGATTATTTTGCACAATATGGATACGGATTGCTGCCCCTATGCTGGTGTTAGGTCTTTCTTGGGCTGGCGTCTTGCCTTGCCGGGCTACCTTTTTAAACATTAAACTGGGTTGGCTCTTTCTCGCTTCTAACTCTCCAAACTATTAGTGGGATTTGGTTCCTATTAATTTTGCATAGGGGCAGCCTCAGAAGCAGTACAAATGGGTCTTTCCGAGAATGTGGTTAAGACAATTGGAAGGTGGGCATCTAGATGTTTTCCGCTATATGTGAGACCTCATTTAGTTGTATACTAATAATCTATTATATTCGGGCCACGGGCTGCAGTTTTGGGTCATTAGCCATTTGATCCCAGCATTTTAGCTCAGTTGCTGAGTGTGCCTCAGAATCATTTGGAGATTTGATTGTTTGGTTTCAGTGGCATGCAGTGGTCCCAAATAAGTGGGCATGTAGTAAGTAACATCAACCTCTTGTGGATTCTTGGCCTTTTTATTCATGTCTGTGGCAATGATCTCAGCATCACACCAATAAAGTAGTTGATTCATGAGATGCAGAAGGACATCAAGGCATGGTTACAATTGTTTACTCAACTGTTTATCATTTTGTATGAAATGGTGTACCTGGTTCTGGAAGAAGGCAAAAAAACAAGAAAAGTTTGATAGAGCTCAGCAAAAGGTAAACAAGCTCATGAGCTTGAGGGTGGCGATGCTGATTTCATTTTCCTCCTTCAGAGTGTCCACCCTAACCAAGGCTGCCATCAAACACATGATGCTGGCATTCAAATAAGGTTTGCAGAAGTTAGTGGAGAGCAGGACCGCATAAGATTTTCCTGCGGTCTCACTGTGGCAGATTGCGAGGCAGATATGTGAGACCCTATGTTAGGTACATCTTGAGAGAGCAGGTCCTGCACACCAGGAGAGTTTTGCTGCTGGGATTGTTGAGATTCCATGTGGATTGTCGGCAGTTTTTCGAGAACCTGCTAATAAAGAAGAATATATGACTATAAGAATCCTGACCAATGATTGACTTACCTGGATTATAAAAGGCTTTTTCCACTCCATCACTGTCAGGTCCCGTCAAAGAACTCACGAAACGCGCGTCAGCCCGTTCCAGGGCGCTCCCAAATGATGTCAGACGCCACAGGTCCATGCTGACTGCAAGCTGGTCCCGTCATAGCAGCCTGCCTTTAACTTAAACTGATTAAAGGACAATCTTATTGTGATGGGTATCAGAATGAATCTTATTAAAAGACAAGTGTTATTAGACCTATTAAAGTTGGAGAAAATTACTTTATCAATAAAATTGTATTATATTGCTGGTGAGCGATTTCGCTCTGTTGGTGGATTTGTATATTCTGCCAAGTTAAGATAAAGAGTCTGTATCATAGAAATGATCAACTTGTGTGTTATATCATACTGTATTTATATATGTTGTAGGTTGGAGTTAGCTATTATCTTTAGATTGTCCATCATGGTATCAGTATGCTTTCTATTTTTATACACAGTTTAATTCAAATTTTCCTAGCCTTACAATAGGATCTGTATTGAATGTCTTCATAATTCTGTTTATTTAAATATATTTCACATTTATTGCACTACCCAGGTATGCAATTGTTGCTTTCATAATCACTAATTAATATATAATTCCTTTATGAAGCACTTCACTTTATTATTAGTCTTTATTTAAACTTAACACTAATTAGCACTTTTTTAATTTTTTCTTAAGGTAATGGCATATGCCTACCTGTGATTGATGCAATATAATTTGAAACAATATATCTATAAGTAATGAATTTATGGTCTTCATTAAGAAGATACTATTTTTGATAGTCCTTAGCAGGCTGCAATTATACTAATTGATAATATATAGTGTTATTGAATATTATATCTATTGTAATTATTCCTGGAAGCCAATGGTCATTTTTTTATCTTTTTAATCGCTGTAGTTTTCATTCTTATATAATATTTTAAAATGAGATAATACATTTTTTTATTTTATACATTTTCCTTTTGTGATATTATTCAGGGTTTCAATTATATATATAAGTGTCTTTTCTCCTTCTCTTTATATACAACTAGCGAATTGCCGGTCAAAAAATGAAGGCAATGAAATTGTAAGTGAGCTAATGCTGTTTGGTGTATAATAATGAAATAAATAATACATTAATAAATTAATATACTTTACCTATTTTGAAGTAATATATGCAGGAAGCATTCTGTTGAAGAGCTGACAATCTGTTTTGATGTTGCTGCAGCATTAGTGCTGTGGAGCTGCTGGGTAAGAGTGATGAATGTGTGCAGTGTAATAGTGTGCGTGCGAGAGACCAAACCGTTAGCGTAGCTGTGTACTTCCGCATTGTATAAGTTATTGTTCTAAAATGGCGGCTAATGTGTGGTATGCGTCAGTAGCGGAATATCCGTAGCTGTTTTGCGTGTTAAGAGTGCTGTAGCCTCGTTTTCGTTTTGTTCTGCGGCAATTTTTTCTCTCGCTTAGAGAATTTTTTAGTGTCTAAACTCTTTTATTTTGAGTTAAATTAAGGTGTAACTTCATTTTTTGAGGTGCTGGATGCCCCCTCTTGCTGTATGTGTTGTGTGTATTTATTGTGTTTCTCATGTCCGCGGGTTGCGGATGATTTTTGCGAGGTCGGAATGGGTGGTAACGTGTCTCGTACGTTGTTTGCGTTACGACGTAAAGTTTGCGAGGGTCGCAGTTGCTGGCAAGGAGCGCCTTTTGCGCTCCATGCCAGCAACTGAGGCCTCCGCTTCGCGAGGTCCGCGGCTCGCTATGCGAGCCCGCAAGCGTTAGCAACAACTCGTATGCTCACAACTATATATGTGATTTATTACACTTATCAATTGTTTGGTTCTAGTTATTTAAATATTACAAGTTATTTTAGAACCTTACTCTATGTAACCTTAGAAGGTATCTACTCCTTTTATATTCTAGTTAGATTGCGAGAGAAGCCTCCAGTCCAGTGGCCATTTCAGTAGGTCCTGGAGTAGGGTGTACTGTGTCTGGCCATTTTTCTCCCAAGTATTTGTAATCCCATTGTTGATAAATACCCATGTGGCTTGTTTTCCATTTAAGTGTATTTGTTGAGTAGTACCACCATTGGGGCAGTACTCGGGTCAAAGATCTACTATAAGCTTATATTTTTTACATCTTTTCTCGTCAAATTCTCACTCTTCATTCTTCAGAGTTAAATATTCCTTTTTCTATTTTACTGGATTTATACCACACAGTAGAAGATTGGCCATATTTAAAGTCATTTTTATTGTTATTCCATGATTATTAAATCAGAATGAACTTGTACTTTGTGCATTTTTTGTATGTACATCTTTTCTTGTAACTTTGCCTGTATAAATAAAGATTTAAAATATAATTCTACCAAACTGGAAGAGAAGGAATGGTTTTGAAGAGCACTGGAATGTTGCGGATGGTTGCTAATATATTCAAACAAGATATTTTTGTATAGAATTGTCCCACCTCCTTCACGGATATATTTTGCAGGTCTACCTCCTTGATAATGATATGAAATAGTACAGCAAGATCTATAGATTGTAAGTTTGCAAGATTTCAATCTTGTAAGGCGTTTTGTAAACAAGCACTAAGTTCAAAGACAGGGCCCTCCATTCTTTTGTAATGCGTTAATGTTGTTTTTGCTTTGTACTTAACCCTTGTATAGCACTATGGAAAGTGGGCCCTATTTTTTTGCCCAAGTCGTAAATTTATACACACTTAAAACCACTCTTAAAATTGCCACATATTCTGTTAGTTACTCGCATTCCAATTACGAGTTCCCTGCCCACAATCACAATGGGGAAGCCAAAGCTGCAAATTCAGGCTTACATCTCCATTGGTTTTAGCACAGCTCGAATATTACGAGCATTACTTAATTAAAGTTACACAAAATGTATATTCTATTAGACCCGTAGCGCTAGATCACAAATAGTCTGACCCTCAAGTGTAAAAAGGATCAAGTTTCTGTCAAAAATATTACAAGTACTAATTAGGAATCGCAAGGGCTTTTTCAAACAATTATTAGAGCTGTAACAGCAATTAAACACACAATACTGTACTTTAAAAGGATGGTAATGCATGGAAAGACATTAAAATTAATTACACAACAGTCTGAAACTCACACAGATGCAATAAAAAAATATAATTTTTTACTATTATTTCTGAGTAATATCGATCCTGGGACTCAGGGGCTTAATAAATATTATGAAACACACATGGATTAGAACAGATGATCTAATGCCTTTTATAGATTGCTTGATTGCGAACTAGATCAGCAAATGGAACTCATTCATTTGTAGCCTCAGATTGCAGGTTACATCCAACTTCCATGTTTTACTGGCGTCATGATGACGGTCTCATTTACTATTGGCTGTGTCTAAGAAGTGAATGACTTACATGCAAGATCATATGATCATGGCCACTGAAATCCTAAGGCAGGGTTTACGTGTGGAGGATGTAAGAATAGAATACATCTAAGCATTTAGAGGAGAGAACACCCGCAGCAAAAATCACGGGTTAGAGTCAGGTATGGGCTTCTAATACAATAGGGCTCTATGTTGGCGCATTACAAATACAGAATTATAATAAAATATGTACAACTCTTCAAATTATAAGGGTGAAATTCCTTAGCTAATAATGTGTTAGGAACTTTATAATTTCTTAAGTTAATTTTTTTTTATTGTTATATTTTATAATGTTCTTTGAAAAAAAAAACATTAATATTTTTTAATCAACGATATACTACCTTTGTCAATATATGCATCTATACACGTTTCTCCCTCATAGAACATACACACTGCAGTATTTTATTACCAATGCTTTTTTTTTTTGCACTTTTATATTTTACCATTTAATATTCTCGAAAAACAATTGTAAAAAAATAAATATAGTGGTACATCGGTTCTCATCGGCTCCGTTTCGCATCGTTTTCGGTACTCAACGCGTCTCAAAGGGGGAATAATCGTGTGGGACTGATAATTGCTCGGAACTTGACGCTTGCTCGTTAGTCGACTTCTAGTCTTCTCAGTACAGTTAAATTCTCTGTTATTTGATGTAATTATTGTATTTTTCTTTATGTCTGTTTAGTATTAAGGCTTTGTATCGAATAAACAACACAATCAGTTCAAAATAAAATGTGAAAAATCTGGGGTCCAGAACAGATTATTTCATTTTACATTGATCTCTATGGGAAATGCTTGTTTGGAACTCATCGTGCCGTCCGGATTAAGGACGAGAGCCGTGGTGCCACTGTATACACAAAACATATTTCTATGCTCAGTGGAGGAAATTTTTCAAGAGCCTGGACGACAGTGCCTTAAAATGTGTACTTCTGGCTATGGGCCTTTAGACATATAACGCGGCATATATTTAGCTCTTAAATTGCACCTACTCTCCCCAAATAAAGCAGTTCCTATCTGGTAAAGCCAAAATATTCCCTGGTGGTCCAGTGGTTAGGATTCAGTGCTTTCACAGCTTCAACCTGGGTTTGATTTTAGTTAGGGAAGCAAGAACCCTGAATCTATGCAGAGTTGGGCCTTGTCAGTACGTGGATGGAAGACCACCTAGGAATACCAGGAGCTGTATGCTGTGGCCCACTGGAGAAGGAACTGGCAATCCACTCCAGTAGCTCTCTGAATGGATCAGCATGGTGTGTTGCGGTCCATTAGGTCACAGAGAGTTGTACACGACTGAGCGACGCAAACACAACAAATATTCTCTACATCAAAACAATGTAATGATAGGTATTCTTATCTAAGATATGCAATACACTTTATGCCCAGCAGGTGGTGATCAAAGCTAAGGAAAAGCCTAGTTTCAATGATCTGTTAAACAAAACTTTGGACTTTACTTGGATGTAAAACACCATCCCCTTTGGTTTCCATACTTGTATATGCAATACCAGATTTCTCAAGACATTAGGATTATAATAAAGTGTATTTTTTTTATTTATTTATTGAAATTGTTTTTCTATAAAAAATATATGTTCCAACGAATACTATTTAACAGGATTGGATACTGCTGATATAGCCCATTACATGCATTTGGATATGGTATTGGGCTTTTTGTATGCCCAATTTGGGCTTTAGCCCTTAGTTTACTCAGATAGTGTCAGTCCAAGATAATTCTCTCTCGGTTTCTGTAGATAATATGTTGATGTGGATAATATGTGGATTATAGTATATTTCCACACTATTTCTATGGGATCTTGGATGGGTCTTGTTGTTATATTCCTAAGATTATGTAGGTCTCACTCTTGGAGGATGCCGCTTCTCCTGGTACACCGGCAAATGTGGTGTATCTGAAGTACTATATATAAGAAAGAAGGGAGGGGGAGAAAGCGCAATAGATACTCCTAGTGCAGATTACTTTGTGCCTCTTCGTATGGAGGATGCAGTATGCTTCCCCTGTTTGTCTTACAACATGCTCTGTCCTATTTACAGATACACAGACTCACCTTGCTGTATATCTTTCTACCAGTGTCCTACACAGCAACTTTTGTTGTGAGTAATAATAAAATGACATTATTCTTTTAATTAAATTAAAATAATTAAATACTTTGTATCACTTTTCTTACTGCATGTTTAAAATGATTAATACAAACAGACATCATTTTATTTATCCAACTTTCTTTTTGTTAATGTTGTATTGTCATTAATGCCAAATCAATAAAATTAAGTAACTGAAAAAAAACACTCCCTTCTAGAATGGAATAGTATTGACTTATTTATAGGGATCAGTGTTTCTGCCCAATTATGGACAATGAATAGAAAGTGCCTTTAAAATTAAATGTTATTAACAAATCAGTTAAATGTTAATGTCAAAACATTAACCCTGTACTATCCTTCAATCCAATAGGGGAAACAATATCAAAAAATTCAGAGCTGCACTGTTGAGTTGCGTTATTCAAGGGAGTAGAGAGAAGTGAGGCTTTGGGAACTAAGCCGACAAATCCCATGAGGCCTTGCAGCAGAGACTGTTGTATCGCCTCTATCAGATGCATTCATAATCCAGGAAACTTAAAAATGCCTTTAAATATTCTCTTACTGCTCTGCAAGTGCTCATAATTAGACTTACATGTAAACGCAACCGATCACAAGAGCAGAGAAAACACTTACGAGACACTCAAGAAGCTATGAGTAGGTGGGAAAAATAGCCTAAAGAAGCATTTTTTCAGGACACTAATAACATAAAATTGGATCCTACACATACTCAACCACAAAACAAGTTGTTCTAATGGTTAACCCAGCTCTATACAGCAATACTAAAGAACAATGAACTAACTCACAATGTCAGTTACCAATACCTGCTCACACAATTAAACACTAACACCCAACTAATACTGTTACACATGATTAATACTGAATCCCAGGGGTTCAAACCCACCTGTCACCCACCCATCTGTATGTTACCTGCCGTTTAATGCCATGTGGTAAGTTAGACATTAACACAGAATATGATATGTATACACTGAAATGTTTATATGAATAATAATAATAATAATAATAATACAGACGGTCCCAAGGGTTATGGACAAGATACGCTCCTGAGAATGTCTTAAGGTTGAATTTGTATGTAACTAGGATCCCTGATGAATAATACTAATATTAATAATAACAATACTATAATGGCTCATTTGTTGTTTAGTCGTTCAGTCGCGTCCGACTCTCCATGACTCTATGGGCCACAGCACCCCAGGTTCATCTCTCAGTCACTGCCTCTCTGAGCTCCATCAAGTTCATGTTCATTGCTTCTGTGACCTCATCTATCTCCTCCTCTGTTGTCTCCTTCTTCTTGTTCCTTCAATCTTTCCCAGCATCAGAGACTTTTCTAGGGAATCCTGCCGTCTCATGACATGGCCAAAATATTTGAGCTTCAGCCTCATGATCATACCTTCAACTGAACAGTTTGTCTTGATTTCTTGAAGTATTGATTTCTTGGATTTTCTTGCTGTCCAGTGTGCTCTAAGCATATCAATGGCGTCAATTCTACGGCGTTCAGATTTCTTTACGGTCCAGCTCTTACATCTGTATGTTACTACTGGGAATACCATAGTTTGAACTATGCAGACCTTTGTTGATAATTTAATATCTTTACTTATTACTAGCTTGTCCAAGCTTGCCATAGCTTCCCCCACCAGAAGCAAACATCTTTTTTATTTCATGACTACAGTCACCATCTGCAGAGATCTTGGATCCAAGAAAAAATAAAATCTGTCACTACCTCCACTTCTTCCCTGTCTATTTGCCAGGAAGTGAGATTGCTGTTTGCCATGATCTTTGTCTTTTTAAAGCAGGTCAACTTTTGCACTCTCTTCTTTTACCCTCGTTAATAAGTCCTTTAGTTCCTCCTCACTTTCAGAGCAGTATCATCCGCATATCTGAGGTTGTTGATATTTCTTCCAGCAATATTGATTCCGGCTTTGGATGCATCCAGTCCAGCCTGACGCATGATGTACTCTGCATATAGGTTGAATAAATAAGGTGACAATATACAACCTCGTTGCACTCCTTTTCTTGAACCATTCTGTTGTCCCATGTTCGGTTCTGACCGTGGCTTATTGGTCGACATACAGATTCTTTAGGCGGAGGGTTAGATGATCTGGTATTCCCATCTCTTTAAGGACATGCCACATTTTGTTGTGATTCACACAGTCAAAGGCTTTAGAACAGTCTATGAAGCAGAAGTAAATGTTTTCTGGAACTCTCTTGCTTTCTGTATTATCCAACGGACATTGGCAATTTGACCTCTTGGGCCTCTTCCCCTGCGGAACCCGGCTTGCACATCTGGTAGTTCCTGGTCCATATATTGGAGTCGAGCTTGTAGAATCTTAAGCATTATCTTGCTGGCATGTGAAATGAGTGCAATTGTTCGATAATTGGAGCACTCTTTGGCACTGGCTTTTTGGGGGATTTGGGACTGACCTTTTCCAGTCTATTGGCAATTGTTGAGTTTTCCAAATGTGTTGGCATAAGGCAAATAACACTTTCACAGCTTCATCCTGTAGAATTTTGAATAGTTCAAGTGGGATTCCAGCACCTCCTGCAGCCTTATCATCAGCAAGACATCCTAGGGCCCATCTCACATCGCCCTCCAAGATGTCTGACTCCAGCTCATTGGACAAACTACTGAGGTCATCACTGCTGTTAAGATCCTTCCTGTATAGATCTTCAGTGTATTCCTGCCACCTCTTCTTTATCTGATCTTCTTCTGTTAAATCCCTACCATTTTTGTCTTTTATCACTCCCACTTTGGCATGAAAAGTGCCTTTTAGGTTCCCAATTTTCTTGAAGAGATCTCTTGATTTAACCATTTGGTTATCTTCTTCAATCTCTTTACATCGCTCATTGTAGAAAGTCTCCTTGTCTCTTCTTGCTATCCTCTGGAATTCAGTTGGACAAATCCTTCCTATCACCACCACCTTTCAATTTCCCTCCTTCCTTGGCTACTTTCAAAGCCTCATCAGATAGCCAGTTTGACTTCTTACTTTTCATTCTTGTAGGGATATTCTTTGTTGCTGTTTCCTGGATAATGGTGCAAACTTTGGTCCAAAGTTCTTCAGACATTCTGTCTATCTTATAATGGCTCATATAAGGTAATAATACTACAGTGTAATACTGTAATAATAATAATAATAACAATACTCCTGCACTATAATAATAAATCACAAAAAATATTATGCTCTTTTAGTTCAAACAAACAGAACATAAAAAAAACTCACACAAAAAGTCGTTCTTAAGTATGGGTTGTCTGTAAGTGGTGTCATCTGTAACCCAGGGATCTCTTATAATAATGATATTATACACAAGAGTTTTGAATTATTTACTGATATTTTTATCTTTGCTGGGGTTTCTATGGGACTTACAGTGTTTCTGGGTTCTGACTTCAAGTGTGCTATTAAGGACCCTTGCAAGTCTAATAAACTTGTATCAACTTGGGGGACAAACCCCCTGGCTATGTATCAGTAAGTTAGCTTGAAGGAGCCATGTAATATCTACTTAATTCTCTCATAAGAACTCCTGTATCTACGAGACTACCTTGAGGAATATCTTGTGAGAACCATGTAATTGAGCTTTAATTTGGTATAAAAGATTAAATTCAAAGGCTTGGTGCACATTGTCAGTTGTCTTTTCACTGTTCAGTTGTGTCTGACTCTCCATGACTCCATAGACCATAACACATCAGGCACATTTTTATGTCCATGGTCATGCTGATCCACTTGGTTTTCATGGCAGAGATATTGCAGTGGGTTGCCAGCTCCTTCTCCAGTGAGCCACAGCATACAGCTCCTGGTATTCCTATTAAGTACTGACCAGTTCCTACCCTGCTTAGCTTCAGGATGGTGTGACCTCTTGGGTCCCTGACTGGAACTGAACCCAGGTTGCAGCAGTGAAAGCACCATATCCTAACCACTGGACAACCAGGGAACCTACTTCCCTATTATTTAGTTTCATTACTTTTACTGAAAGCTCAGGCAGTGGTCGCCTTCTGGTTCGCTACATTGTCGTGACGGGGTTTGTGTACTTCAATGAAGCGGTGAGCTATACCATGTAGGGTCATCCAAGGTGCGTAGGTCAATGCAGAGAGATCAGGTAGAGAAGGAACTGACAACCCACTCCAGTTTCTTTGCTAAGAAAACCATATGAATAAGCACAACCAGAAAAACAGACAGATGAGCCTGGCGTGCACTTGGTCACCATGAATTGGACACGGCTGAAGGACTGAACAAAAACAACATGGCAGGTGGTAGATGACATTCCCATTGTGCAGATTTAAACAGCTGTGCAAAGTCTCCTCCCACCTCTGGAAGTTGATTAGCATAAAGCAAAATGGCTGATCACCATAAAACATATTACAGGCAGTATTATTATTTTTTTCAACCTAAAAACAAGTTGCATATGTTCAAGTGTAGTTCTTCAAAATAGTACATTTCGAACATATGACCACAGCGTTCCTTGCTGTGTCCTTTTAATCAAAATATAATTATTTCTTAAAAGTCTTTGGGGCATTAACATATATTTAATTTCCTCCGACTGCTCCCTTGTGTCTATGACACCGAGTACGCACACGCAATGTAACCCTTCGCACTTTGGTATTCCCACTCAATGAGGTGATGTAATAACAAAGACAACACGTGTCGGACATGCTCAGATATTGGGAGACTATAAAGGGATTCTTCAGCCCTCTATAAATATATACTAATGGGTTCATTCTGAGAGACGATATACAAAGCTAAGGTGTCTGAAAACTGAGATGTCTACTTCCTTTGGGGAAAATTGCAGCTGCAGCCTCGGTGAAGCACTTCGCAGCCACATAAAGCTTATTGAGCCTGCTCCACAGGATATTATTCCGTAAAACATATGTTTACTATTTAGATAACTTACATTTTGACCAACAAATTTAACCTTCTTGTGACTCAGCAGTACGTCTCACCTGTAGGTCTTGTAACTTTCCCTTTTCATACACCATAATATCACATATAATATAGCATTTGCTTCTAATTTGTTGACGACATTCTAAATAGGTTGAAAATACCTAATTATGGCTGAACTGTTGTTGACAAAATGTAAGTTTTCTATGATTTTAAACTAGATTTGAAATCAATGACACATTATAATGACGCGTAGAAACACTCTATACTGATTAAAGGCATATTTAAGTTTCCTGGATTATGAATGCTAGAAATGAATTAGTAGTGTATGAAAACATTTTTTTGAATGAAATAAACATTATCAAACTTATCCTAAAGTTTGCTAAATCTATTGAGTTTGCAAACAGTTGATTTTCAGAGTTAACACCCCTGAAAATCCCTGCTAAAATAAGCCTAAAATTCATAATTCGTTTTGGCCAATCACTGGCAGCTAATACATTGTATCAATTAGTGATGGCAGTTTGTGCAGGAAGGAATCATGGGATGTGTAGTCACATGCACAAGTAGTCCAGACATTTCTCTGTAAATATCTGCTGTTGGTTTGAAGGTTAGTAAAGAGTTCAAATCCGTACCCAAACGCAGTTTTTCTACTGGCAGGTACACTGTGCCTATGTAAGCAGCTCTGGGGGTGTGGAAAACAAGTTTTATTTTTAAATAAAATAAAAATGTATGTGTATAGAATAACTCAATGCAATGTATGTTTCTAATATAAGCAGAACGTGTTAGATTAGAAACAATAAAAAACTTAGATATACCTTTTTTTTGAGAGCTGAAGAATGTAATCTGCCATGGCCTGTTGGTTCCTATCATTTGGATAAACTTATGCAAATAAAAATAATACAGTCATCGCTCTTAAAATGTAAATAGAAAAGCACATATACTTTTTTTTTTTATTACACACGGTAAGTTCCTTCGTGCAAAGCGTAATAAATTATATTTAGGTAAAGTAACTAGCCTAAGGACACAGATATGGAAACTGAAGCAGGTTTCCCTGCTTCATGATCAGTGTTTTCAGTTAATGCATATAATAATTTAGCCCATCTCGCACCCTGAATTGAACGGCTGCAAATCCAAAGCAGTCAAATATTTCCTCTAAAACTGTTACATTTGCATACGCTGTCAGTAGGATATAAATTAAGATACAAGGAATGTTCTGCAGACATCATGCAAAGAGCAGAAGCAATGCAGCGGTGCCAAATACTCCTGTATATGTTGAGGCTTCTCTTGCATTTAGTAGGTTAAATAATACGTTCTGCTGCCACCGCTGCCCTTCCAGACAGAGTTGCCCCCTCACTGTAACCAGAGCTGGCCCTGGGTGTATGAAGGCTAAGGGAGACCAGGCAGAGTTCTCTCCCGGTTTCCTGGCACTCCCAGTCTGATCTGGGCCAAGACCCATTTAAAACAACACGCCTTATGTGTGCGCGAGAGTGTGTGTCTGTAGGAAGGTCTGTGGGGGAACGAGGAGAGTGAAAGGGAGGGAGATACGGAGAGAAAGGGGTAGAAAAGTGGAGAGACCGCAAGAAAAAAAGTAACATATGGATAATAAGAGTTGAGAGATAAGGAGATGCAGACTCTGATTATTGTCCATATCGTGCATTGCTATATACAGTAGTTTATTTAATTCAGCATGTAAGTAGAATATGAATAAGACTAATTTTTGGCCCGTCAAAAATTACGGGTTAATATGTATTTTTTTCATCACCCCCCTTCCCCTGTATCTCTTCCCCCCGCTCTCCCTCCCCTGTGTCTCCTCCCTCACCTCCCTTGTCTCTTTCCCCCTCTGTCTCTTTCCTCCCCCTCTCCCTCCCCTGTGTCTCTCTCCCGCCACTGTGTCTCTTCCCTCCCTGTGTCTCTTTCCTGCCCTCTTCCTCCCCTGTGTCTCTTCCCCCCTCTCCCTCCCTTGTCTCTTCCCCCCCTCTCCCTCCCCTTTTCCTCCTCTTTGTCTCTTCTCCCATCTACCTCCACTGTGTCGCTTCCCCCACATCTCCCTCCCCTGTGTCTCTTCCCCCTCTCCTTCCCGTGTCTTTTTCCCCCCTCTCCCCGTGTCTCTTTCCCCCTCTCCCTCCCCTCACCCTCCTCTTTGTCTCTTCCCCATCTCCTTCCCCTCTGTCTCTTTCCTGCTCTGTCTCTTTCTCCCTTTCCCCTGTGTCTCTTTGCCCCCTCTCCCTCCCCTGTGTCTCTTTCCCCCTGTGTCTCTTTCCCCCTTTCCCCTGTGTCTCTTTCTCCCCCCTGTGTCTCTTTCCCCCTTTGTCTCTTTCCCCTTTCTACCCCCCCCCCCTCCCTCCCCTGTGTCTCTTTCCCCCTGTGTCTCTTTCCCCCTTTCCCCTGTGTCTCTTTCCCCCCTCATCCCTCCCCTGTGTCTCTTTCCCCCTTTGTCTCTTTCCCCTTTCTACCCCCGCCCCCCCCCTATTGCATGTGCACTCTGGAAGACTTTGAATTAGGACTGCAGAAGCTATGTATTCGGCGCATGTGCGAGCAAATACATAGAACATGGGACGCTTTTCAATGGGACTGCGTATGCTCAGCTTTAACGCGCATGCACATGCGACATGCGAATACGTAGAACACTACAGGGTTTTCTATAGGACTGCGCATGCGCAGCTTTGCTGAGCATGAGCAGCAGCAACATATTCACATGCATGAGCACGCAAATATGTAGCGTTCCCTATAGTTACAAAAGTGTGGATGCTCCGTCCATGGAGCATTAAACACTTTTGTAAACTATATTAGTGATAGGAAGCAAAAGTAAGGAACACTGAAGGCCCATATTTATAGTTTGCTATTTTGAGGGGATCTTTCCTGTTTTCTGCCACTAACCCCTAACACTAAACCCTACCCCGTAAATCTAACCCTAACCATAGGAAATTGAAGAAAATCTCGGCCATGGCACCTCCCTTTATTACCAAAAACGAATTCATGCATTTGCACCTTGGTTGCTGTCTGATAAGATATTCCCTCTCTGTGACCTTCCCCTTCTGGATCGCTATCTTGCTTGGTGAAGGGGCTTGTGCACCTCAATGAAGCTGTGAGCTATACCATGTAGGGTCCCCAAAGATGGGCAGGTCACAGCAGCACATCAGACAAATCGAGGTCCACTGGAAAAGTAAATGGCATCCTACACCAGTATCGCTGCCAAGAAATCTTTATGTATAAGCACAACCAGACACAATATGTGCCCGACATACTGTGGTACAACGACTAAACAAATACAACAATCTGTGACGTCTGCTGTCTTCTCAAGTTGGACCGAACCCTGGATAGTGAAAACATCTCAATTAGATTAATTTTACATGGTCTCCAGTTTTGAGTATAATAATAAATTAATGTTGTTTTTCATTATTTATATTTTTAATTTCTAAAAGTTGTTTATGGGCTTATAAACTTTACTTATCCAAAAGAGATTATTCAATGGTCCTTTAACCAATAGGTGGCACACAACAGCTTTGTGAATAATTGTACTACCATAAACTAACTTACCAATGGAGAGTTACTGGGCCATAAAATGACTTACAACTGTTAAATGAATACAGCTATATTTATTAATTTGGTGGCCTTTTATTCTGAACCAAAACACTTCCTCAATTCTATTAGATGTTTCAGACTAGGATACACAAAGCAATGTTTACACTTTTTTGGGTTGGTTGGTCATTCTGAAATGAACGCGCCTAATCTTGACACTCACACCAGGAAGGGCAATTCAAATCATGATAAGCTGGGTAAATTAGATTGATCTTTCTTATCTCAACTGAAGTGGCCACTTCACAGGTGACAATTGATCAGGGAAATGAATAGAGTAAACACTAAAGTGTTTTAAATGAATAAGTCAGTGCTTTTCCAAAGTAGTGCCTGGGAACACAATAGTTTTCCTAGTCATTAAAGAGTTTCACACCATTTCAAGATAATTTGAGAGTTATATATATACAAATGTATTTTCTAATAGTATCAACATGAAATAATAAAAGGATGATGTTAATAATAATAATAATAATAATAATGACTACTATATTAAAACTAGTAATTACTCGTCCGTAAATTACGAAGTGCTGTCTCCCCCTCTCCAAATATATATATATATATATTTTTTTTTTTTTTGTGTTGATCAGTTGTTATCGACTCTCCATGACCTCATAGACCATAACACATCCGACACATCTTTGTGTCCATGGTTATGCAGATCCACTTGGTTTTCATGGAAAAGATACTGGAGTGGGTTGCCAGTCCCTTCTCCAGTGGGCCACAGCATACAGCTCCTAGGTGGTCTTCCATCCTGACTGGAACCAAACCCAGGTCGCAGTGGTGAAGGCCCCGAATCCTAACCACCATGGAACCCATATATATATATATATATATATATATATATATCTATAGTATATAACCCCCCCATGCCCCACTCATCCCAGTCCAGAAACTCCGCCACATGCTTTTCTCCTCCTTGTCTCTGTCTCTCAGATGCAGATGGTGCGGGCGCGAGGAGGCGTGCTCCTCCCGGCTCAGTGATTCAGTGCGGGGGTGCCCAGGGATCCCCTTGAGAGGATAAGAGGGGGTATAGCGTGAGTGGGGGCCTGAGAGTGACCGGGGGGATGAGGGGAGACCTGATCGATCAAAACTTCTATTTTCACACTACAACTACAAGCAAACACAACCCATGCTCAGAATCGCTGCGCAGTACACCTACCGGCACTTCTGAATGCTTTCGCATAGCACTATTTGCAGGCGTGACAGACACTATCTTTTACATATAAGATACTTTTGTCACTGGTCCCAAACTTTGTCATACTGCATTGACCATTCTCAAGAAAGGGACCAAGGATAAGGGATTCATAGAAGTTGACAATATGCTATAGGGGTTTCTTAACCAAACAAGGTTTAAAAGAACCCTGGTATAAGCAAAATAACTTCCAAATAGCTCTGGTAATTCATTACAGGCACAGAAGCCAGTTAGGCTTTGTGTTATACTATAAAAAAAGGACCACTCTAGGGCATTTACAAGTAAATCTCAAAAGTTTGTTGATATTTTTCTTACATTTGAATGTGTCAGTTTTCCTCTCAAGCAGAGCTGCTTATCTCATCCTACCTGCGCTTATCAAGGGGTGTTGGCAGCTCTCTGTCTGGAAGCTGGACTAAAAAAAAGACTGACCAGACAGACTCTGGTTCAGACTGAGCATGCTCAGGGAAGGGGGGTATGATGCCACATCACTGGGCAGGGCCTATGAAGTAGAGGCAAGCAGATTACAATATAGCTGTTATCTCTGTGTAGGCAGTGGGTAGGGCAGAGCCAGTGACATCATAGCCAGTCTGCTTTGAAGCTCCATGATGATGCAGGTCTCAACAGAACGGTCCACAACCTAGGGAGATGGAGAAAGGAACCTCTGCTTGAGGAAAAAACAGACAATTTAAATAACATGGAAAAACATATTTTTTAAACTGCATACTGTTTTAAATAGTCTCTACCTATAAACATATAAACTATTTTTAAATGAACTACTGTGGTCCTTTATGTTCAGCACAATATGAGTTTTTAACTCATCTTAAATCCATCCTTCACATATAGTCAGGTGAGACATCTCTAATTAATATGTCAATCTCTGGCACCTCTTTTTTCAAAATTAAGATATTATACCAGTTGTTAGTGAACTCAACTTGATCACATATGAACTTGAGAGGTTATACCTCAAAAGTTTGAAATTAATGAAGAATAAAATCTTACAAATGTAACTATAGAGAGATGCCACTTGGCTGACCTGTTCTCGGCCTTCCAAAACTAATTTATAATCCCAATTTAAATGGAATCTGAAAGGTCAAATCACCGACCGATTGTGAAGCCCAAGTGCAAAGAACCTACAATAACTGCCCATTGTAATGGGGTCATATATGTATAGAAACTAGATGGAAAATGCTAAGCAGCAGGCACTCAATGCTCATCTTTCAGAGAGGATTGATTGACCATGTCAGCAAGAAAGATAGCACTGAGGTAAAAAAGGAAATGGGAGGTGGGACAACGTAATTCAATTTTTATTATACAGACACCGAAAAAATGTCCATCCAAATAATACATAATGTAGAGGCATTGAGGAAACCGAATACTTTTTACTGAAAAAAAGATTATGAAAGGGACAAAAATAAAAATGGGAAATCTAAATTAAATTTGATTAATTTATCCATATACTTCTTAGTGTGGGCTTGCTTCCACCAGAGGTATTTGTTTCTTCTAGTTTTCACCATGAGACATCACTAGATGTCTTATCTTTATAAGCATTGTGCTCTCATTTTCTCAAGAACGGTTGTATAATGAAGGCTACAAGAAAGCTAGAATAAACAAAGTCATGTTTGTAGAGGCGAGCACTAGGATTTAGTACGACAACTTCATTACATTATTTATAGAAATGCTATTTTGTTATTTTACATTCAAATTTATTCAGTTTCCACTATAATGCTTTGTTGTTGGTGACAGGCCATTCGGTGTTCATTTAATACCTGAACAACTAAAGTATTATTTAACAAATAACAAAATAGCATTTATTTAGGGAAGTAAAATGAAATTGGCAAGAAAAAATATGCTTAAAAAACAAAAAACTATCCCCACCCCCTAGCAACATAGTGTGTCAATCACTCTTATTAATTGTTACTAACATCACAGATTGGGGATACCAACAAGTTAAAAAAATGCTCTACGGTCAACAATTTTTTTCTCTATTTATGCACTGTTTATGGACAAAGCCTGACGGTGAACGAGAATGAAAAGTAGTAAAAAGGATGAATGGGAAAGACTGAAAAAAGAAATCAGAATTCTTCTTTCTGCTGCCCCAGGACCTGGCCTTGTTGGCATGTGAGACGTTAGGCAGTTTTACCCAACTCAATCCACTGAGTGCAGTGAAATTTTGCACCATCTTCTTTAAGCAAAATAGATTGAAGAAATGTTATATATAAATCTGGGAGGAAAAAGTAACAAAGATAGCAAATAAATAAATATAAAAAAGACTAATGTAAGTACTATTATGCAGAATAAGTAGTAGATTAATGAATCCGTCTCTAAGAACAGGATAAAAAAGGATTCTGAGGTTTTCAGCAGGCTACAAAACAATCTTGTTCTTTGCCCTGGATTTCTCCTCCTTGACATGGTTATATATTACTCTCCTTTCTATCTATTGTTGTCTCTCTCCCATTTTTTTTTTTTCTCTTTATACTAGTTCAGCAGAGATCCATGAAATTTTGCTCTAATGCATGTTTGTTATCAGCCAGAAATCAGTAAAGGGATATAAAAAAAAAACACTCTTAAAAAGACCAATATAGTCAAAAATTTAAAATAACCTATTTTGAAGAATTAAAGAACAAACATTTTGTAAAAAGAAAAAAATACAGTCTTTAGTTGTTTAGATTATATATAAAATTTGTGTATATTAAATGTAAATTAGGAATTATTGATATATAAATATATATATATATATATATATATATATATATGTATATAGATTAAGTATTGCAATATATCATGATACTTTTTATACTGGAGAAACGCCTTACTTATATTGACGAGCTTTAATGCTCTTTATCAAGTTAAACCTCTTGAAAGCTCTTCAATATAAATAAGGCATTTGTCCAATACAAAATGTATCATAATATACTGCAATATTCATTTTATATATATACTCTTTAATTATGTATATATATTCCCATTAGTATGACCACCAGCTAATTATCCTGAATAAGCGCGGTATGCAGCAACTAGACGGTGTGGCAGTGAGTCAATAAGATGTTGGAAGGTTGGCAAGGGTATCTGGAGCCATGCAGACTGAAGTGCATCTGCCGAGTGCATGGCGGAGGATCCATATATATATATAGTGATCATGGAGATTGCAGTGGTCCCACAGGTGCTCAATGGGGTCTGGATAATTCGGAGGCCAGGAAAGTACCTGGAAGTCTTTGTCATGCTACTCCAACAACTCCCGTACTTCTTGCAGTAGGACATGTTGCATTATTATTATAATTATATATATATATGGAAAGTAGATATGGACAACTTGTTTTGTGCTTACAGTAAACTACTGTTTATTCCTCCAAACACTGCCAATATTTGCCATTCTCATCTGGTTAATAAGCAAAGAAATATGGAATACAATTTCCTTCTCATAAGTTTTATAGCAGTACTAAATTCCAACTTTATCATTTTGTTTCCTTCATAGAGGTTTTGTTCTATATTTGATCAGCTCCCAGACTCCCAATACTGTGTGCGAGGGGCATTTGCATGTGGTGTAGAAGTGATATCCAAGTTTCACTGCTTTGCACGCACACTTCTAGACATGTCAATGCCACTCATGAACAGCAATTACACAGGATCGGTTTCAGGAAAATGAGTATGGTCTCAATGGGAGAATCATCGTTTTAGGCACCTCTGACTCACGCCCGACCACACAGACTAATTTTACATATTTAAATTTACTTGCCAAAGTCAACATTGTCACACCTGCCACAACATCGACGACTGTCAGATGGTAGGGTTTGATGAACCTGCGTGGCAAAATATTGAAGAGAAACAATGTCAAAACTGCTTTCTATTTAAAGAAAGACATAGTTAAGGCTAAGAATTCAGTAAATACATTTTTTACCTAAACATTGCATTTTAGATCCACAGGAAGAAACATTTAGATTGGTTGAAGGGTCACTGGATGACTCCCACCAGCTACTGAATCGTTCAACATTTCCACAAGGAACCTGAAAGATACTGTGTATGATGGTATCCATCCTTGCCTGTATATCTCAGTTGTTGAGATTGGAAAATGTTAGTGAATTTTTAATTATATGTATAAATTGATTGTATTTAAATAAACAATACTGCATTGTAGGTGGTATCGAGCATCTCTCTCCCCAATTCCCATTATTAGACTCACTGATACTTATAAGTTATTTTACATATATCCAATATCCCAGAAACCTCTAGGGAACCATACATGGTTGACTTTAGATCCTCACAACCTTCTTCTGTTGAAAGATATGTTCTGCCTTTGTACTAACGAGCTATACACATCCTTTGAATTAAATAGACCGTCAAACTATTATCACAATCAATTTAGGGAATTGGAATATTTAATGAGTTTAGTGGCATGCATACAAATTAGTAAGGCGTCCGATTCGTGGCCAGAATATATATTTCTCCAAATCAGTTTACATGTTAGATATGCAAAATTGCAGAAACCTTCCCCTATGACTGGGGGTTATCTAAATTTCACTAATTATTAGGGACACCTACCTCTCCCTAGCCCAGACACATCTTTGACCCAACTAACGTTTCCTACATTTTAGGTTTCTCTTTACAAATTCCACATATCTCAGATACATCCAACATATCAGGGATACCAACCTCTTCCAAAGACAGATCTTGGTTTCATGGTGGTAAACACATCTTATCAGTGAATAATGACATCACAGGACGACTTCTCATATACAAACATTTAATTTCACAGACATATTGGACGTATAAATCCCACTTCGCTAGAAGGACAAACAAGGACCTCTATATAACATAAAAAGGCTATCTGTAAAGACAGTGTTTGCAAATGTGTTGGCCAACTTATTATTGGCATCAGATACAAAGACTAGAGCATTGTAAGTGCTTGAGATGTTTGGATTAATTTCCAACAAGGCCATCTTTGCTTACCTGGCAATACCACAATTATTTAACCTGTCAGGCTCCCCTCCACTAAACCCCTGTTTAAGGAAAAAAAAAACATAAATATGGAAATCCTTCTCCAATGGTGCAATTGAAAGACCAACGGCCTGTTAACACCTTTTACAAAGGATTGTAGATTACAGTATAAATACTGCTGGCAGGAGGTCGCTTGGCCACAATAAGTTTCACCTCATTAAGGTACTGCTCACTTGCCAACGAAGACACTCCAGTTGTGTGTGTGTGTAATGAGTGTGTATTGAAAGAGGAGGTGGATAAAGAGATAAGAAAACTGATAAACATCACACACATAGATGTTCCTCCTTGAGGACAATATGTAATAATAGCTGCATATTCACACTGTGTTGTCAATTATCCATAACAAAAAGTGGCAGACAATATATGTATTATACAGATTATATTAGGTATTTGCGTACTGAGTATATATATTTAGTTGTGGGCAAATATTTGAAATACTTAGTTGCCAGCAGTTCTTTCTACCTGCAGACAATGCGTTTATAGGGACCAGGAAAGGAGTCGGCCGATAGAAAAACATCTATTATACTTCTGGACAATATCTAGGAGTCAGAAGAAACATTTTAGGAGCCCTGGCTCATGGTCTACAGTAATTTTCCCACCCTGTCTAATTGCTTTATATTCATTGACCTGCTCATCTCAATGTACAGATGCTCCTTGGACATTGTTGACACCATCCGAATATTAACGTTAAACTCTTCTACTGCTTCTTATGTTTCCTTTGTTGATTATGGACCTGTCCCACATTACAGACCAATAATCTACCATGTCCACATTTGTAAACCATGATATGATTATTATCTACTTTGATTTACAATGTTAAGTGACCTTAAACTCTTCTATTGCTTCTTATGTTTCCTTTGTTGATTATGGACCTGTCCCTCATTACAGACCAATAATCTCCCATGTCCACATTTGTAAACCATGATATGATTATTACCCACTTTGATTTACAGTGATTTGGGCTATGTTTAGACATATTGAGTTCTGCGTTCGTAGATTTGCTTATTTATACTACACTTTATTACGAGTTAAGTCAGACTTGTAAAGGACTATTATGGCAAACACTAACTCTGTACACCATCACATTTTCTTAATACGTCATATATTTCATGAAAAAAAAAAATAGTTATTCCGTAAATAAAGCAAAGTCTTGTAATGTTGATATGTTTTCCAGCCACAAACCAGACAATAACATTTATAGGTAATACATCTTCGGGGTATGTTCATTTGTACTGAGTGTCATGTCTGGCATCATACCGGTTAAATATTTGTTGCAATCAGTCTCTCTTTTTCATTTCCAGGTTTTCGTTTAACCTCTGCCTGTTATTCACTTTTGAATTTCCATCATCAGGAGTGTCTGAGCCACACACACACTTGCTCAGAACCCCCTCCTTCCATACTAAAGAGGCTCTGAAGGAATGATACTTAGTGGTGGGAGGGGGAGGGATAACCAAAGCAAAGTGTATTGCCTTGAAGTGGTAGAGTAGAGGAAACACACTGCTATGTTATACATCTCAGGCTGCACTGCATAACGCAGCATCTACCAGCCTGTTCTCCTTACACCTCATATGAGATTTTTATATATGCCATAAACTCACTGTTCTCTTTTTAGCAATTCCCTTCTTCTGTTTTATTTCCTTTTTTTTAATCCTTTTTTTTTCTAATTACCCCCATCCTTTTTCTGCTCACATTTTCTCGTCTCAGACTGCAGTCTTATGGCAAGATTTGCAACCAGTGAAAAGCCATAAGGATTTTCGTAGCACTTGAAGGAAAGTCTACATCTATTCGGATGTACAAAGATTCTGGAAATTAACCTGGCGTTGGAAAGGAGGCAACAACAGCAAAGGAGCATCTTCTACCTTCAAACTGTAAGTTAATATTTGTGCTATACTTTACTATATCATAAGTAAGATGGAGAGTGGCCCCAGTATATATAGCAAAGGTGGCTCCACAATCAATTCTCATCTTCCATTCTCAATTCCACTCCACCAGGTCACACTTAAACAAATCTAAATATTTGTATAATTAACCAAATTGTTAAATATTTCTAGAATTTCCATCAATGGGTTCTGCAATTTTATTTAAAAAAATATTCAGTTTTTTTAGAAGTTGGGTAGTTTTAAAACAACTTTTTTTTAAGACACATTTATTCAAAATAACTGTCCATGGTTTTTGACTTAGAGATATAAACTAAGTAGTGATGCTGACATTATTATCAACAGGGTGGTTCATATTCTAGTTAACTATCTTGTTATTACTCTACTTAATTCTGGTTGTATTCCCCATCGTTTTTTTTAATTATTATCAAAATTCACTTTTTTTCTTAAAATCTCTTATAATCACTGAATGCCGAAAACAGGAAAGCAGAATTTTTTTATATAGTCCAACTAATTACCTAATAAATTAACATAGTGCACTACCAAACTATTACATTAAAATATAATTAAAGATGGTATTAAATACCACAATAAATTCTTATTTACTGTATTTTTGTGGTTAATCAATTAAATAACCCCCCACTGCCGTATTGCAGATACATTTGGCGGTGAAGGTGTTCAATATCCATTTCAGCTGTTGGATAGCAAATATTGTGCACCAAATATTTTCCCTGCATATAAGAACTTTAGTACCCATTTTATTTTCTATATGACGTTTCTATTTTTAGAAAAACTAAATTATTATGGCATGTTATACATAGTGCATATCATTTGTATTGCATGAAAATGATGCAATTTCCAGTAAAGTAATGTATTTGATGAATTACTATTTGTTGATTAAAATATTTAAGCTGATTTAAATAAGTGTTAGCAATAAAGTAATTGTAAAAAAAAATCACATAATAATTAGTTACTAATCAAATACTGATTTCATTTTTGGGGTACATATTTGAAAATAATTAATACAGTAATGTTCAAATTATATAATATATGAAAACTTTTACACCATATTTAGTGCTTGTGAATAAGGATTTTAACAGAAAATTATTTGTCGACTGTACACTAATGAAGACATGCAATGGAAAAACAAAAATACCTCAAAATGGGAATTTCTGAACGTCAGAGCATTTTTAAACACTTTTTAAATTTATTGATACAAATACAAAAATGGATATTAGTTAATACCAGTTTGGTGGATCAATGGACTTTGCAGACAAGTTGTTTCTCACTACGCATAAATACATTTTATTAGCATTGATATTCTTAATAATATAAAATGATTAAATTAAAAGAACATTTTTCTTAAAATGATTAAAAAAAATTACTTTTTTATTTTTTTCATGTAGCTTGGTCTGTCTTAGAGGGTAAAGGTAAAAGCTGTTCTTGTTTGCTAAGGAGAAATTAAAAAGTATAGCCCCATAAAACAAGTCAATACAATAGGTACACTTTGTACTGAAACTGTTGAAATGATCCAAAATGACATAAACGTACAAGTCAAATACTATTCCTATTTTGTAATACAATACTTTTTTTATTACGATTTCTAGTAATCATTTAAAACATAAAACTATTTCATAGGTCATTACACATTATGATTAATGAGGCCCCATTATGAAACAGGTGTAAAATGTAATATATTCCCAAATCACTTAGAATATAAATACTTTGTTAATTACTTTTAGATTAAATTTGCATTCCTGGCTGTAAAAGGGTTAATTAACATCAGCAAATCCCAAGTGTTCTAATTTGGGGGAAATTCTAACTTTTTTTTTAAATACAGCTTTAAAGTATTTTCAGGCTGTATTTTGGGGTGAATAAGGGAAAATAATACAGAAATTTGGATGTAGTTGATTAATATGTTATAATTCCCTCAATATATAGGCATAAGCGTGATGAAATATACTAAAAATCACCATGAGCAGCCAAGGGTAAAATCATTTATAAATACTAAATACGTTTTAGAAACTATGAAATATGAGTAATTCTAGGCAGTCTGCTAATATTTTTAGTAAAAATATACACCTTTCATTTCTCATAAAGATGACAAAAATATGCAGGAAAATTATTTAAAAAAAATAATGTATCTTTAAAAATCAGAAAAGTATAAAATGTTCCTTAGGGGGAGCTATTTATCAGCAACTGACTTCTTCAAGAATCTGTAGTTGATAAATCAGGTACTTAGTTTTTTTTCTATTTGCATGTTTTTTAATTATTTATCATTTTAAATGTGTTTTTTTTTACATTGAGTAACTTTAGGGAAATGTTACTACTAATATTTATACATAACATTTCCCCTGGATTTAGGATTGTGAGACTTAGCATCCTCGTGTTACTTGGTACAACTTTGAACGGTTGTCTTAAGTCTTGGCGGAAAAAAACACAGAAATTAATCCTTTTAATGAGGACAAATATATTAAAACTGTTTCCTAAACTACTTTAAATTATTTTTAGAATGTAAGTGTAATAAAATATACTCCCTTCGGTAATTTATAGAATTCGGAGATACATTAATGATAGGTAAAGTTTAAATAATATTATTTGGGAGCTCTGATAGTTTTTTTTAAATTATTTTATCCACAAAACATCTGGCAGACAGTAGGAGAAAGTGAGGGAGAGGGAATCTCATGTATAAAGATATTTAATGTGTGTAAATGCTAGAACAAGAGGCCATGTTCTAAAGAGGAAACATGTCAGCTATAAGAAAAATGAAAGTATACAGAAATACTCAAGTACTGTAAGTTTCTAAACCACAGTGTAGACAACCTAATCATGATGCCTGAGCAAAAATAATAATTAGTGGCACAGGGGGGTTTGGCAGTGGGATTAATGCCAGATCTACAAGGCAGTGATATCAATTTAACACACATGTAGACACACATACATATCCTGTCAGGGCTCCTACCACTTGTAATGCTGGCTCCTAAATATTTTTCAAATCTATAATACATTACTATGAAGGACTTCCTCCGAGGCTACTAGAAAACGGTCTGTCGGGCTCCTAAGTTTTAGAAATAATAGTCCGCCATATTTGTGATTTATATATATATATATATATATATATATATATACATATAAAGAAATATACGTATGCATATCTGTGTATGTGTATATATATATATATATATATATATATATAAATATCTATGTATAAGTAAATAAATATAAATACATATAAGTAAATATATATATATATATATATATATATATATATACATACATGCACAGCTGGATGTATAATAGTCGTCTGTAAGTGGCTGCTTTATTACACATATATGATTTCCTGACCAATCACCTCTAAGAGTACCCAGGATGTGCGACACATGGGTGAGATATAGGGATGTTCATTCTACATTTGCTGCAACCTACAAATTAACACTTTAACTGCCAAGGAAAGTAAGAAATGACTGTATAAGATTTTTTTTATGGAAGATATTCCAGCGTTTATTGTCCATGTCGATCCATGAAATGTGTAAATTCAAGAAAAAAATCTAAATAATTAAATTGCTACAAGGAATGCCCCTAAACTGAGTAATTTGTGCATGTTATCTCAAAAATCAAAAACGCTTTCTTACAATATAAAATAATTTCACATTATGTGGTCGTGCCAATACTGCTGCTTAGTTTAAAATACAGTATACATGGCGAGTAACAAATACTTTCATTGATACTATGAAGTAGTAGGAAACTTGAATGATGTATCAACTGTTCTTTTTACAATTATAGTTGGTCCTAATATAAGCATCCGATTCTGAATTGCTACCTTGTCGTGGTGAGGGGGCTTGTGTACCTCAATGAAGCTGTGAGCTAGTGTCACCCAAGATGGGTAAGTCATAGCAGAGAGGTCAGGCAAATCGCGGTGCACTGGAAAAGAAACTGGCAACCCACTCCAGTATCATTGCCATGAAAACCTTATGGATAAGCCTAACCAGACAAAAGATTGTGTCTGGTGTGATGCGATCAATATGGTCGCAGAGAGTCAGACTCGACCGAACAATTATAAGCACATGTGCTCTGAACTCAAGAACCCTGTGCATTTAAGAAATTATTTTTTAGACAAGCAAAACTTAAAATTTGTATGGAGCAAAAATTCAACATAAAGGTCTTTTTCTACAATATTCTCCTGTTTGAGTGAGAGCGAGTACGGATATGGTGGACAGGGAGGATTCTGGGTAAAATTACAGAGCCAACTTTGGTCAGGGATGGCGTACATGGTGCTTTTACTAAAAATCAGGTTTCCAAGCAGTGAGTGTGGTCAGGTGGTTGATGTTCTGTTGGTCTTCCATTCATGTGATGGTTTTATGGAGGAGGTAAAGAATGGGGTGAGCCAACTGCTCTCTCACACAAGCCATATCCCTCTAATGCTGTGAACATCTGGGGAGGAGGTGGGGAAATGGCTGCCTGTTGTAAGGCCCCCATGAACCACAAGTGGCAATTCTGACCACGTCTGAACTTTACTACCTTGCCATAAGAGTTTGAGGACTGAGAGCCACCCACCAAGATCTCATTAAGCAGAGCACTTATATGGGGTCAGAGCAAAACCTTCAGTATAGTATTTGGATCCATTAAAATTCAGATTATATTGAGATATGTGTTAGTTTTTTACATTTACATTGCATAATATAAGTCTAGGAACATTGGAAATGCTTAAAGGTACAGGGATTTCACTAGGAATACCATATACTTATCTCTTTAGTGTTTAGAACCTCTGTATTCTGCCTCAAATCTTATAAATAGTTCCTTAAGTACAGGGTTGCTCTGTCTTATACTAACCAATCAGTAGCAACATCCTGAAACATGCTACTTGAGATAGGTCAGTAACAGGCTAACTTGAAACGCTGCACTCCACAGTCGGTGTATTCATGTGCTGCATGGGCTACAGAGGGCAGACTCAAACAGGTATAAATAGAATGTTTTTTTTTTTTAATAGAAAAACAGCTTTTAATCACTTCCTGATATAATAAAGTACATTAAGGTAAATAGATACATAAATATATTTTACTAGTAATTTGCCCGTCGGTATAATATGTTATGTGTCTCCCCCCCCTTCACTGGGTCTCCCCCCCTTCCCTGTGTCTCTGCTGCCCTCTCTCCCTGCCGTGTCTCTTGTCCCCTCTCCCTCCCCTGTGACTCTTTCCCTCCCTCTCCCTCCCATCTCTTCCCCCTCTCTCCCTGCCGTGTCTCTTGTCCCCTCTCCCTCCCCTGTGCCTCTTTCCCTCCCTCTCCCTCCCGTCTCTTCCCCCTTTCTCCCCCATGTCTCTTCCCCCTCTCCCCCGTGTCTCTTCCCCCTCTCCCTCCCCTGTGCCTCTTTCCCTCCCTCTCCCGTCTCTTCCCCCCTTCTCCCCTGTGTCTCTTCTCCCTCTCACCGGTGTCTCTTCCCCCTCTCCCTCCCCTTTTTCTCTTAACCCTCCTCTCTACCCTGTGTCTCTTTCTCCTATCTCTTCTCCCCCTCTCCCTCCCCTGTGTCTCTTCCCCCTCTCCCTCCCCTTTGTTTCTTCCCCCTCACGTTTCTCTCTTCCCCCCTCTCCCTCCTGTGTCTTCCCCTCCCTGTTTCTTCCCCCCTCTCTCCCGTGTATCTTTCTTCCTGTCTCTTCCCCCCTCTCCCTCCCCTCACGATGCTCGGGTTTGCCACACAATGCGAGCCTCGCTATGCGTGGCTTCTCTCACTCCTTCCCTCCTTCTGTGTCCTCTCCCTCCCTCTTCTCCCCTCTCCTTCCCTCTTCTCTCTGCGAGCCTTGCAATGAGAACCTCCAGCGCCCAATGCAAGGCCCACAATGCGCAACTCACAACTTTGCAAGCGTTACACACAAGTACAGCAACTATATTAGTGTTGAGTGCAGAAACCTTCCATGTCCCTTTAAAAGTGACCTTTTTTATTTATTTGCATTTAAAACATTACAAAACACGGCAAACGTTATTTTTTCACATGAAAAAATATTAAGGACAATCATTTCAAACTTCATTCAAACTAACAAGAAATACACAGAGCATAATTTAGTTTGTAGATTTCATTAGCTGATACCGACCAAGCCTTCAAGAATAGTTACAACCTGAATAGGTTTTTGTTGTCTGAGACCTTCATTTGCAAAATGAAAACACACTATGACACATTATCAAACACCCTTTTCTGATGCTTATCCTTTCTATGTCCTTTTAAAGGGCCGGTGTATGAACTTCTCTCATTATCCTATGCATTGTATATATATATATATATATATGTATATATATATATATATATATATATATATATATATATATATATATATATAAATACATGTATATATGTAGATATACATGTATATATATATATATATATATATATATATAAATATACACTATAAAAATGTACAGACATATATAAATATATAAAAATATAGATTTTCACTCTTATACGTTTGTAAAGTGCTGACATTGTATGTATACATTCTCTTACATGGGTGTGCCCCTCACTCTGAAAGTATCATGCTCCCAAGTACACTCTAAAACTGTCAGATTTCGTCCACCCTGTTAATTTGAGCCCACCTTTATGGTTGTAATTTATGTCTTAGTGTTCTCACCACTGACTCCCCTTGCTGCTTTCTCGCCAATAATAGCAATTCTCTGATCAATTTCAAGGGTTATGTGGGGAGAACGTTAACTTGTATGCTTTTACTTACAATGCACATTTAATTACTATTTCCCATCCTTTAGTAATGTCTTTATATATATATATATATATATATATATATATATATATATATATATATATCTATATAAATACAACCAACATATTTCACATTAAGAAGTTTCATGGATTATGAATGCATCTGATAGAGGAGAATCAATAGTGTATGCAAACATTTCTTTGCATGAAAAAAATCCAAAAATAAACATTAATAAACTTACCCTGAATTGCAAATGTATTAGTTCTTCTGGCACTTGACTTAGAAAAAAAATGCCAAGCTAAATTAGCAATAAATTCATAATTCATTGTGGCCAATCAGAGGAAGCTTCAACATTGTAGTAATGTCTGGCATTCAGTCTCTACAGTAAAGCATCATGGGATTTGTAGTATTTTGTTCTCGCCACACACCTCTGCCTTCCTGGAAAAAGGCAGCTCAGGCAGTGCTGCTGGGGATTCATATACTGTGCTGTTATTGGCTTGAAGGTTAATATAGTGTTGCAAAAATATACTTGAATGCAGTTTCTCTATTGGTTAGGACAAGGCACTTCTGGGGGTGTGGAAATCAAATTTTATTTAAAATAGAATAAGTCTGTATGTGTATAGAATAAATCATGTAATGTGTTTTTCTGATAGAAGCAGCATGTGTTAGGTTAGAAAAAGGTAAAAACATGGAAAATTATATAAAGTGCCTTGCAAAAGTATTCACCCCCTTGACTTTTTACCTATTTTGTTACATTACAGCCTTAAGTTCAATGTTTTGTTAATCTGTTGTTTATGTGATGGATCAGAACACAATAGTCTAAGTTGGTGAAGTGAAATGAGAAAAATATTTACGGTACATAAAACTATTTTTTTGAAATAGAAAACAGAAAATTGTCATGTGCGTATGTATTCACCCTCTCTGTTATGAAGCCCATAAAAAGCTCTGGTGCAACCAATTACCTTCAGAAGTCACATAATTAGTGGAATGATGTCCATCTGTGTGCAATCTAAGTGTCACATGATCTGTCATTACATATACACACCTTTTTTGAAAGGCCCCAGAGGCTGCAACACCTAAGCAAGAGGCACCACTAATCAAACACTGCCATGAAGACCAAGGAACTCTCCTTTATATTACCTAATATAATTAGATAAATACAATAATTTCCACCTACCAAATAAACTACAGGATCATCTGCTTATCCGTGCCTGGGGTGTACGTGTTCATGCCAAACGTATTGCGTTTTCATGTCTGCAATATCAAGAATTAAAGGAATGTTGTCATTTTCCAGTTACAGCTGAATGACCGGAATTTCAGAGAAATATGTCGATTTGTCCCAAAACACTCAGTTTTGCTGGCAAGTAAACCAGTAAGTTTGTGTTATATTATTTAATAGAGCAGTTTCCACATCTGAACTGAATTGAAATAAGGCACCATGTGATGTAATTTAATTATAAGTAAAAGTGTACAGATATAGATAGGTAAAAGCCTGCATTGGAGTATCTAAATGATAGCCCAGCACATTTTGACAGAAATTATAATGACAATGACACATTGTTGTTGTTTGGTCGTTAAGTTGTGTCCAACTCTCTGTTACCCTATGGACCGCAGCACTCCAGGCACATCTATCGCTGTGTCTCTAGTTGTGCTTTTCTTGGTAAAGACACTGAAGTGGGTTGCCAGTTTCTTCTCCAGTGGACCACGATTTGTCTGAACTCTCTGCTAGGGTCTGGGTGACTCTAAATGGTATAGCTCACAGCTTCATTGAGGCACACAACCCCCTTCACCACCACAAGGAAGCGATCCAGAAGAGGCAATGATACAAAGGCAGGCACAAACTTCCTGTAGTTGAGGCACCTAAATGACCCCACTGGCACTTGTAAGGCACACTCACTCTCACCCCAATCACCCTTGCATTCATGCACTCACCAGACCCTGCCCACAAACGGACTGTACCTTGAACACACCCATAGATAGAAGCACACACACAGACTCATGCATTGATACACTGTACAGGTACAGAGGCCCTGAAACCAGTGGCAAAGTTACTGCTTGTAGGTGCAAAGCACCGGGGCCCACCACAGGGTAAGGGCCCTCTGTGAAAGGGGATTCTTCATTTATTAGTAGAGCAGCAAAAAATGATTTTTATAGAAAATAGATTTGGCCATCCTGTGTGTGATCTGAATATCTATATTCCCCACAGCCATCAGACGAATATAGAAGTTGCAAGGGGAGTCCCAAAAATATTTTAGCTCTGCCACTGCCAGGAACAGTTAAATACTGTATCCAGATCATACAATGTGCATTGAGCACAAAAACCATGACTGTGTGTTTGTGTTGTTCAGTTGTGTCCAACTCTCTGTGAACTCATGGACTATACACCCCATGCTGATCCACTTGGTCTTCATGGCAGAGACACTGGAGTGGGTTTCCAGATCCTTCTCCAGTGGGTCACAGCAAACAGCTCTTAGTATCCCTATATCCCTAGGTGGTCTCCCATCCAAGTACTGACCTAACCCAACACTGGTGGGCTTCAGGGTTGTGTGACCTCTTGGTTCCATGACTGGAATTGAACCCAGGTTGCAGCAGTGAAAGCATTGAATACTAACCACTGGACCACCAGGGAACATATATATATATATATATATATATATATATATATATATATATATATAAAAGGTATCACAATATACCACAATACTCATCATTAATATATATATATATATATATATATATATATGTATATATATATATATATATATATATATACACACATATTACTAAATTACTATATATATATATATATATATATATATATATATATATAGTAGCGCGACTTAAGAGCGCGAGTCAGATGCACATGCGCGTACCCGACAATAGCGCTCTCGACACCTGGAGCTAAGGTAAGGTGAGCTTAGGGGTGTTAGGTTTTAGGGTTAGGCTTAGAGGTTAAAGGGTTAGGGTTAGGCTTGGAGTTTAAAGGGTTAGGGTTAGGCTTGGGGACTAAGGGTTAGGGTTAAGCTTAGAGGTTTAAGGGTTAGGGTTAGAGGGGATCATTTGACAATACTCTCAACTTTAAACATGTGATGCAAATGAAACTCTATCTTCTTCAGCTATTTTTGTGCACAAAAAAAAATTGTCAGTGAGGGCTGTTCTAGCAGCAGCAGCTTTCACTCCTCACAGGTACGTTCAGCTGGAGGGTGCGGTGCTGCCCCAGGGGAATGTAACCCCAACACATCACTGGTTCAGTCACTCATGCCTGTGTCTGCTTCCAGGTAACATTGAATAGCAGAGACATACAGTGGATGATATCTAGGGGCCTGTGGCATGACAATCTGGCTCCTGGCATTTATTGAGCCCTGTAAAATTTTATTTTTATTTAAAGTACAGGATTACATTTTTTTTCTGGTTGCTTGAGGGTTCTGGTTGCTTGAGTTCTGGTTAACCGAGAGCCTACTGTAAAATAAAGTACATAATAATAGATACACAGGTACATTATATACCTAGTAAAATCCAGAAACCTGGGATTCCTTGCGGCTGTAGCTGCAATTTTACCAAGTCAAAAGACATTGTGGCCCTAATGCAGCCTCTAGTCTGTGCCACGTCTATCAAGTCTGCAGCACTGGTACAGCACCCATACCCAGTCTTATATTTTACTTGTCTCCTCCTCTGAGGAGGTGTTTCACATGCTTAAGAAACAATGAACTAAACGTAATTGTTAAATGTCTCTGCGACTGATGCCATTTTATCAACTGGACATGCTTATCTTCTTCCTCCCCATGTGCTAATCCTAATTAACTGATGGCAATTAAGTCATTGCCATTTTAGTTAATTTACACATAATGTTAATTCTTTATAAGGCACCACCTGCCTTAGGGCATCTGCAGGAAGTGCAAGGTAAGTGTCTGAGCCTATAGAGAGGGGTGGGCATATGTGGGGGTTGTGTGGGACAACCTCGTCCAGGGCTTTATGGGGACAGTGCACAGAGATTTAGGGGATATAGCAGGGCGAGGAGTGGGGGAGCTACAGATCTTGGCGAGTCCCACTATTAAAGCTACACCAATACATAAAACACAGGCATTTTTATAATCTACTTGACTCACTTGCTCTTCATCATGCTGTCCTAACCCAGCCTGTCTTCAAAAAAGGCGGGAAGACAGTGAAGATGGCTGCTCCTGCACATGTCTTAACTAGGAGGTGCCAGTGGCAGAGCTTATAACCCAGCCCTAAGTAACTCCATTGGCTGGGGATGTTTCCTTCCACCATCCCAGCCTTATCTGCTGTGCCCCACCCCTTCCTTACACAAGCCTCTATCATCCCCAAATAGGTTGTTTTTTAGGTTATTCTTAAAGAGCATTAAAACTGGTTATACGTTGTGTTATCCATTTGTTTCTAAGTGAATCAATCCTTGGAAATTCTATTTTGTTTGTTTATATGCAGATGAGCAGCTTGTGCAAAATAATTAGATGCCTTCATGTGCTAGTTAGGATTAAAGTCTGCTTGTCTGTAAATAAAGCCTTGCAACCAGGCTGTTAGACCCCTCTCCCACCCTTATAAAACAGTATTAGCATACTGAGCCGCATAGTGGAAAAAAAGGCAAAATCAGAAAAATATTTCAGAATTGATTTACCATGGAGAAAAACTGCTAGTACAATGTACAGAGAGTTTTAGTGCTGTTAAAAATGACATCCACTTCCTTATGGAGTGACAGAATCCCTTTAAATGATGCTATTCTCACTGTGCAGGGCAGTGCCCAAGCCTAAGATTTGTCCAAATTCCACTTGGTTACTTTATCCGCTTGTCACTCAAGCTCAACATTGTAAGACAGAACAGGTTGGTTACCGGTCTTCAGTTTATTTTAAAGTAACAGTAAGGAATTAAGGAGGGGAACGAAGTGCCAATATGCTCAGTAAATCAAATATCTGGAGACAAAATATAAAATAACTATTATTTATTCATGCATTTTCTCATATTTTGGGAGAGCAGCTCCCCCCACTTGCCTAATGAACCAGCCATACTTGGTCCTATCTTACTGCTCTTATGAGGAACACTCGTCACTATTACTCAAACCAATTAGCATGAGACAGTAAATGACAGATCCTTTGCCCTTTAGATTGAGGGATCACTGAATTAATTGTACTTGTGCAGGTAAAAACGCATTGCTTAGTCAGCGTAGAATAGTGCCCACACTATGGGTCCTATTAAATTCGAAGCCTGCAGCAGTCATGGTACAACCGAAACGCCAGCGCTTTAAATTAGGCGGAGATACTGAGCCAATAAATTAGACAAGCCCGCAATGGATGTGGCCGACATCCAAATCGGTAAACCATGCTTCCACACGTTCCATTTGCGGCCATGTATATGATTACGGGTTTAGAGGGAGCCAATAGTAAAAGAGATCGTCATCATTACGTCACTAACAACATGGAGGTTAGATTTCAATCACTAACGGGTTTGGGCCCGCATTCCAGAAATAATGCAATATGAAATAATCAATAAATATGATATTCTAGTCCATGTGAGTTCTATTATATGTATTAACACATTGATTGACGGGATCGATATAACACGGAAATTAAACATAAAATTAATTATTTTTTAATTCCGATTTGCGGGCTTGAGAAAATTGTGCTATTAATACTAGTACATTACATACATTGTCCTTTAATTTAAAATACAGTATTGTGTTTATATTTGCTTTTACAGTGCTACAGACCGGACTTTAACCCCCTTGCCGGTACTCTCTAGAACCCATAGGATTTTTGGCTCCATTTGCCGTTTACGGGTTTGAACGCCAGTTCGTCTTTGGGGAACCGATGCAATTGAATAGCGATTTACGAATGTAACATTTACGGGCTTGACAGATTAAAGGCTTAGCTGGGACGGAGTTCGGATTTTGACAGCCTGTAGGGATTTGACGCCTGTAACCCGCAGATCGTTTGCGCAGAGCTAAAAGGGGCTAGTTTAATAGCAGTATCGTTTGCGGGCTACATTACCGGCTACGATTCCTAAAATCCTTGCAATTTAATAGGGCTCCAATTTTGGTTGTGGAGTTATAATAACCAGAGCTCACTTTTTGGAAGGAATTATTAAAATCCAATAACAGAAAATCCAATATAATCTGTGTAAATATTTGTCAGTCTTTACAATTTTTATCTAAATTTAGTAGGAAAATTAATGACGTCCTATAGTTGTTTTCTGATTGCCTGCAGTCACTGTTTTTCAACCATATTGAATTATTTTTATGGAGTAGAAGTGATAAAGTACAACATGTTTTAAAAAGTACAAAACCAATAAAAATGATTTGTTACCGTGTGTATGGGGTATTTGGTGCTCCCCTTGACTACTACTATTCATCTTACTGTATATCTGTCTTGTGAAATTGAAGCACATCTTGTATAAGGAAACCAACTCAATTGGATTCTGCGGAAAAATATACAAACTCAAACTAGGGTTTGTGAAAAACCAACCCATGCCAAATCCTTAATGTATATGTCACAGTCATGCCTCTTCTGCAATCTTCACGAACTCCAATATATACACATAGATCCATGCCATATTTTTAAAATAATGTTGTATATTCTGCTGTATGTCTTAAGTACAAAAGAGATGCAAAATAAATGCTGTATCCAAGTTTAATTCTAAGAAATACAACCAGATTGTGTCAATTTAATGTCTGATTCAGACAAACACATCAGGATCCTTGTCTAGTTCACACAAATACAACTCAACCTTATCCATATCTCATATACAGAATAGAAACCGCCAGATCCATATCTAATTCACAGATAGATCCAGATTCATGACCGATATACACAAAACACAATTGCTCTTTGGCTCCCATTCAATTGAGGTTTCGAGCGATCTGGTAGCCCGTAAGTGAGGTCGCAAGTTAATTTGCTATTTAATTGGAGACTTTTTGCGGGGCTCCAAACGGCTTACGAGTTATGGCTTTGCGATGGTTAAACCCGTAACTTACAGCCTCCAGAAGCCTTTGATCTTTCACTTTCCCAAGGCTAAAATCGCAAATCGCTAATCAATTGCCCAATTTTCCCCAAGTGTTTTCACACCCGTAAATGGCAAATGAAGAAGAAAATCCTTTGAGTGCTAGAGAGGACCCGCAAGGGGGTTGAACACCTATTCATAGCACTGTAAAAGCAAATAAAAATCACTACTGCACTGTAAATAATGGGGAAAGCGATGACAGACATTAGAATTAATTGCACAACAGTCGATCTCGGGAATTAGTTAACACATATCAGGCCACCCACATGGACTAGAACAGTATTGGCATTCATTTTCATAATTCTTTATTTTGCGAGTTTGCGAGTCTAATCGCATATCGGACCCCTGAACCTAATTAATTGGCATGTAACCTCCATGTTTTACTGCCGTAATAATGACAGTTTAATTTTCTATTGGCTGATTTGAAATGGGAGGTTACGGGCTTGCTTAATTGATCATGTTCCCGCCCTGAACCAGTGCATGGTTTACGGTTTCGGCTTTGGGACAGTAACTTGCGGGCTTGAGCAATTGAATAGCATCGCAATCGGAGACGAATGGGAGCCTGCAACCCACCCGCAGACATATGGCCTACAGCGATTGAGTTGCGGTCTTGCAATTAAATGTGGCTCATTGTTTCCACTGGAACCTTATCTAGTTTACATAAATAGGCCCAGAAATTGCTGAATCCAGTGCTAATTCATAGAGAAACATCTGTATCCTGTCAAATTCATGTCTGATTCACATAAACACACCCTAAATCACAGTATTTCCATGTCTAATTTATAATATGCCGGATCAGTACTAATTTTTAAAGAAATAACTAAACCTTGTCAAATTCTTATATGATTCACACAGAAAAATCTGAGTCTTCATAATAGTCAAAAAATTGCAAGTGGATCTCAATAGATCCTTGTCTAATTTACAGAAATAGCCCTAGAATATGCCAGATCCATGCCTAATTCATACAGATAAACACGGATCTTATCGAATTCATGTCTGCGTTTATGAATAAGACATGGATGCTTTGCATGTTTATTACATGTGGATCTGGCTGTATCCATGTGTAATTTGTGACTTTTATGAAGGCTCAGTTGTGTTTGCATTAATTAGTCATAGAGTTGTTAATTTCTGTATGAATTAGGCTTGGGTGCGAAATATTCTAGGAAAATTTCTGTCCATTATATATGGAGCTTTTTGGATGTTTTTGTAATTTTGTGACTTTTAGGAACATTTGAGCGAGCCTGTGTGACATAGATTTGGTAATTTTTGTGTTTATGTGTATGAAATAGGTGTGGACCAGGTATATTATAGTGCTATTTCTGTATATTAGTCAGTGATCTGGTGGAATCCGTAATTTTCAAACTTTTTGTGAAATAGACATGTTTTTGCTAAGATACGTGATTATCTGTTTGAATTAGGCATGGATCTAGCACATTGTAAGGCTACGTCTGTAAATTAGACATAGAACTGGTGGGATCCAATTGCAATTCTGTGACTTTTATGAACATTTTGGCGTGTCTGTGAATTAGAAATGGATTTAGCAAGATCATATTCTGTCCGTGTGAATTAAGTATGTATCTGGCATATTGTATATTAGTGAGGGGTCTGGCGGGTCCTATTTGTAATATTAGAACTTTTATGAACATCCAGTTGTGTCCGTGCCAATTAAACATGGATTTGAGTTGTTAATCTGTATTAATTAGACAATAAACCATCATATTCGGGCGCTATTTCTTTATTTTAGATATGGATTTTGCATAATCCATCTGTGTTTGTGTTCGGCGCTCCTTGCCAGCAACTGCGACCCTCGCAAAATTTACATCGTTATGCAAGGAAAATACGAGACACGTTACGACCCATTACGACCTCGCAGAAATCGGCCGCAACACGCACACATGAAAACATGAAAAATACAACAAATACACACAACGAATACATAAAAAGCTTACTTACAGGAAGAGGGAGCATCCAGGACCTCGAAAACTAAAGTTACACCTCAATTTAACTCAAATTAAAAGAGTTTAGACACTAAAAAATTCTCTAAGCGAGAGAAAAAATGGCCGCCGAAAAAAACGAAAACAAAGCTACAGCAGTCTAAAGACGCAAAACACCACCAAACACCTACATATTTGCCGCAAAACAACTACGAGATTAAAAAACAAGGACGAACCCCGCGCAACCCCAAAAACATTACAAACACAATAAATACAAACAACAAACACATAAAAAGATTACTCACAGCAAGGGGGGCACCCAGGACCTCTGCAAGTGAAGTTACACCTCCATTTAAGCACATATTTCGGAGTTTAGAGACCCGAAAATCACCTAAGCGAGAGAAAAAATGGCCGCCGAACAAAACGAAAACGAGGCTAAAGGTCCCTAAACACGCAAAACACCACCATAAACGCGCAAAACACCACCAAACAGCTACGGATATTTCGAAAAAGTCGCACTACATAGAAAACGAAGGATGCTAAATCAGCCACATTATATACACCAAACACCATTAGCTCACTTACAATTTCATTGCCGTTATTTTTTGACGGGCAATTCGCTAGTACAGCTATATTAGTGTGAAATGTGCATGGATCCAGGATCCAGCATCACTCAGCAGATCCGACATATGTAGACTCACCTATGGTCTGGATCTCAAAGGCTCAGTCCCCATAAGCGCTGGAAGTTAATCAACTGGCCCCCTGATCAAAAAGATAGAGACCCACTGGTCTAGTTCATCTTATAATTAAGCCTTCTTCATAGAATTATGTAGATTGATTTGGCAAGGTTAGCAATAATTGCTTAGCCAAGTCAGTTGTAATTTATAGAACTATCCCCCCCAAAAAACAGCTTTAAAACTAAATATAAATTGTACCAGCACATTTTTAGCCTAGGTTATTCTTGAAATTGACATTGCCCTGTTATGTTAATATGTCATCCAATGTGGATATTTTTTTGGCGGAGAGCGCTATATTTTTATTGCAAAAATGACCTACCCCGGTGTTATCAAGCAGCTAGACCAACTGTACACTAATCAAGTATATTATGCCAAAAATGTGCATACTATGCCACACTTAGAAGATGTTGCATCTCTCAAGAATTGTGTTGTTTACGTAAAAATAACTTTTCTAATTTAAATCTACTTTTAATATTATTGCGAATTTTCACCATACTTAGTAGACCACCATACTGGCAATTATATTCTGCCAGACATAAAGGAATTGTATTTGTGATAGGCCAGTGCCTAAAGTATCTTCTTCTGTAATCCATAGCATATATTTATGAAATATATATATGTTATTTTATGGATTTTTACTCCAAACTCACATTTAACCCGCTTGTTTTACAAGTGCAGAAAAATGAAATCATTTTAGGAAAGAGAGATGGGTATATTGTTTAATAAGGTATAGATAGGAGACATGGGGCCTCATTCAATTGCTACGTTTTACAGATCCAGGCTCGCAAATCGAGGTTGCAGGCTACTTTGTTATCCAATTGCCTTCCGTTTGCAGGCTCCGATCGAGTTACGTCCTACGAGCTATAATTCCTCACGATGTGTTCAATCGCAGCTTACTTCTCTCTAAGCCTTTGATGTTTCACGACCGCAAGAGTTGCGGCCGCAAAAATCACAAATCGCTATTCAATTGCCCGGATTTACCCGTCTGTCAAGCCCGTAAATGGCTTAACTCGAACCACAGGTTACTTGGCCCGAGGAGGTGTCGCAATGGGCTTACATACAAATTGTAGCACTTTAAAAGCAAATAAAAAAAGCAATCCTGTACTTTTATTACAAGTGAAAGGGATACTCGGTCTTAGAATTAATAGCACAACATTCTCAATGTCGCAAATTGGCATAAATAAATACTTTATTTCATGTTCAATCTTCGTCATAAAGTCCTACAGGCTTCAACCTCTGAGCCCTTAGGACTTGGGAATCCAACCTCCATATTTCATTGACGGGCTTGAATAACGATTTACGGGTTTGGAGGTCATTCAAGCCCGTAGGACTTTGGACGGAAATATAACATGAAATAAAGTATTATATTTTGGCGATGTGAGAGCTTGTGAATGTTGTGCTTTTAATTCTAATGTCACCCATTGTGTTCCCAATCATTTACATTGCTGGATTGAATATCAATTTGTATTTACAGTGCTCCGAGTTTGCGGGCTTGAACCACGAGTTACGGGCTCATGTTCAAGCCCGCCAATGCTTACTGTCGATAGCATGGTTTGCGATTATCGGGAATTGAAGAGCAGCATAAATGTAGATTTGCGATCGAGTTACGGCCCGGAATTGAATGAGGCCCATGTTTAGGAGTGCAGTGGAGAGTGCTTTGCTACGTTGTGAAGAGATAAAATGGACTTTATTGTTGAAGAAGGATATGCTCTCCCACTCCAGAAAAAAATGGCTGAACCACACTAGTAGCGTCTGAAGGCTGTATGAGGCCCCCAGACACTTGTTGCCTATCACTGCTCAATAGTTTAATATAGGAATTTGAAATGTCTCACTGAAGTAGGGAAAACGCACTCCTTAGTGAATACGGGCCTTTAAGACCTCACAATATGAAGCACCGCAGATTAATGTCATGCAATTAAGCTCTTTTCCACTAACATCAACAAAATTGGTCTTGGTTGCTTCCTGACAAATATAGACACATATTCCATACTCAATAACTCTCCAGATAATCAGTTAAATCAAGATTTAACATGCATTTAGTCTGGCTACTCTCAGTAATTACAATAACATGCGTTAAATACAATTAAACAGAAAACTACACTGACATGTAAACTCATTGAAAGCACTACGTCATCATATCTCTATTTTGTACACGTTGGCATATATTTTTAACAGCCACGATTGAACAATTGCTATAGATTGTGGTAGCCATTTATTTCTAAACTAAATATTTATTGAGGTGCAGCTTTTCTTTGAGTAGTAAATTATACTACCATAATTTACTAGTTAGATGCACACCAGGTTAATTAGTGGTATATTTAGCTAATTAGTGTCTGCAATGGCTAAACCTTATGTACCTCAGTTTTAAATTTCTATCTATACCGTTAAGACTCCTCTTCCACACCACTGAAGCACAAAGTGTCAGTAATCAAATAATATGGTCAGCTTTAAGAAAGAAAAAAATAAAAATAAAATATATATATATATATATATATATATATATATATATATATATATAAACACACACATATATATATATATATATATATATATATATATATATATATATATATATATATATATATATATATATATTATTTCTAGAATTGCTAATGGACACTAGATTCCCTAATCATTAGCATTCTCTAACTCTCAACCCACTTTCTAAATATGCACTGCAAGTGCTTGCACTACAAATACTAGTTTTTACTTTTCCCCCCCTGTTTTTACCTTTTTCTAATCTAACACATACTGCTTATATCATACACACACATTACATTGAGTCATTGTATACACATACAGATTTATTTTACTTAAAAATAAAACTTGTTTTCCACACCCCAGAGCTGCTTACATAGGCACAGTGTGCCTACCAATAGAAACACTGCATTTGGGTACAGATTTTAACCCTTTGCTGGCTTTCAAGCCAGCAGTAGCTCAATGCAGAGATCTACAGATTAGTACAAGGGGACTACACATCCCATGATTCCTTCCTGCACAAAATGCCATCATTGATTGTTACATTGCATTAAAATGCACTAGCTGCCTGTGATTGGCCAAAACAAATTATGAATTTTATGCTAATTTTAGCAGGGATTTTCATGGGTGTCAAACACGAGAGATTTAGAAAACATTAGGGTGAGTTTGTTAATGTTTATTTTGGTATTTTTTTCATGTAAAAATTTGTATATATTACCGATTCTCCTCTATTAGATGCATACATAATCTAGGAAGCCTAGACCAGAGAATTTGCGGAAAAGTGCAATTTAAAATGAAGCTGAAATACCAATAGAAAATAAATATTGTTATACTTTAGCAAACTGTTCGCTGGTGATGAAATGAGACGTCTTTGCTGTATGTTAAGTGACTTACAATACATAAACCATTCCAGGAAACACAGATATAGAAGCCTCATTTACAGTTCTCCCCCACCTCTAAACACTGCGAAGGACCCTAAGGCATAATTGACACTGTAGCTAAGAGGCTTAAATGGGGGCTGACATTGCAAAACTAATTTGCTTAATTTTTAAGCCAAAGTGAGTAAGGGCTCAATGGGACTCCAGTTTGGGGGAAACAGTATATAATTTACTTCTATAGTGATGCTTGCCGGCTTGGTCAACTAAATGTTCCCATATGTCTACTCAAACTCGTAGTTTTTGAATAGTGCCTAATACAAATAACTTATAATATGCTCATAAAAAAATGACTATTTATAATAAATCAATTTACAAAATAAATGGCTAAGCTGATTACAAAATGTCTTTAAAGGGACATGAAACACATTTTTTTTCTTAATGTATTTAAAAAAGACTGATTTAAACATTAGCAAAATTATCCTAAAATTACTTATTTTAAGTAGAACCTGTTTAAACTTTCTTGAAACTAACAGGAAGTGCGCAGAGCAAACGCGCATCTGTAGATTTCATTGGCCGACACGTATTACTCATACAAATAATCCACCCTGTCAACACGGGGTAGCCTTCCGATCATTAAAACATTTGCCTCATTTAAAATTTAAAAGAAAATACACATTATCAAATTGCTTTCAGTGCGCTTTTAAGGTACAAAGCCTTTGAATCCACAAACACATTTTTTTTGAACTCATTAACATTTATTTTTTCGTACAATATGGCATTCATAACACATTTTTATGAACACATCAATCTGTTTTGGTTTAATTTTCATGTATTCGGTACATGACAAGTATCCTTTCTGACTCCTACTGTGTGTCGGATAATATTCACATTAACATTTAGTGCAGACCCCCAATAATGTTTGACGCATGAAGCTACTATGTCATTTAGCCTCATTAGAAATATGTCACCAATGTATCTGCCTCATAGGGTGGTAAATGTTGTAATGTGGGTGGCTTCCCTTCCCCCTCCCCATTCGCCCTCTCCTTCACAGTGTATATCTCTTCTCTCCCTCCCCCTCTGTCTTTTTATTCTAAAACCCAAGCCTTTTGTGAATTCCCCTTCTCAACTGTCTGTGAGCATCTAAGAAACATCATTTCCAACTAAGCCCTCACCTCCTGCCCCTCCCTTTAATTACAGATGCAGAAGGCATATAATTCCCAATTGTACCCCTATAAACACAAGACGGAATGGTTTGTGTGTGAGCTCCTGTGTGCGGCTGATCCTTGAGTTTCAAACCAAAGAGGGAGGGATGAGGAGTGAAAGAGAGAGAGAGAAGTATATATATTTTGGACAATGGATCTCTGTGGAGGAGTGGAGTTTTTTGTATTGATTAAGGGGGGCATGCTAGTGTTTTGACCTCCTTGGCCTATAGCAGGTGCAATGGCATCCTTACCCCCCCCCCCCCCCCACCCCACTCTCAGAAACAGTCTCACTACTTCTTTAGTTAAACTAACAGAAGCATTATCCTTATTATATTACCTTGTTCCCTCAGGCTGAAAAAGTCTTAGTAATCATGTTCTGCGGACAAGGAATCCAAAAATATTTTAACATAAGGTGTACATTTTTTTTCACCTCACAGAACGACAATTTTACCTCATTTAATCTCATTATTACAATAATCGTTTTTTTTTCCATTAATATTTCATTCTTTTTTTTAAGTTTGCGAGTTTTCAATTTTGTAAGGTGCTTTGAAAAAAGCACCATATATGTTCGATTTTAAACTCAAATACAGGGATCTCCTCTTTTTGCCATGTGTTTATTATTGTATTTTTTTTTTCTTTGTACTTAAAGGCTAAGTTTGACTGTTTTTCCCTTTTTCTAATCTAATACATGCTGCTTATGTCAGATACACACATTACATCTAGTCATTCTATAGACATACAAACTTATTTCTAATATATATTTGTTGTGTGTGTGTGTGTAACGTTGGCAAAATTGCGATTCGAGCATGCGCAGAGAAGGGAGGGGGAGGGAGAGGAGTGAGAAAGCAGGAAGGAGGAAGGAGAGAGAAAGAGGAGAGAGAGAGAGAAGGAGTGGGACAGAGAGAAGGAGGGAGAAACAGAGAGGGGTGGAGGGACAGAGAGAGAGAATTGTGAGTTGCTCATGCGACCCTCGCATTGCGCGTCAAATGGAGAAGGAGGGAGAGAGAAGGAGGGAAGGAGAGGGAGGGACGAGGGAGAGAGTGAGAAGGAGGGAGAGAGAGAGAAGGAAGAAGGGAGAGAGAGGAAGGGAGAGAAAGAGAAGGAGAGAGATTTGTAGGGAAAGAGACAGAGAGGAGGGAGAGAGATAGGAGAGAGAGAGCGCACAGAGAGCGATACTGAGCACAGGGAGAGGGCACCAAGAGAGAGACAGGGCACAGAGAGAGAGAGACAGGGTAAACAGAGAGAGGGCGCACAAAGATACAGAACACACAATATTTAATACAATATTAGACCATCATTTTTGACAGGCACGTGGCTAGAACTTGTTTTCCACACCCCCAGAGCTGCTTACATCGGCACAGTGAACCTCCCAATAGAAACACTGCATTTGGGTACAGATTTTAACGCTTTACTAAGTTTCAAGCCAACAGCAGCAGCTCAGAACTTACATTGCAGTATCTGGCTCCTCCTGCTTCCTGCTGTAGTGGACTGCACATCCCAGAATTCCTTCCTGCACAAGCTGCTATTACAGATTTCTACAATGTATTAAAATGTATAGCTGCCTGTGATTAGCCAAAACAAATAATACACTTAATGCTAATATACAGCCTTATTAAATTGCAATTCAGCCAATTGAATAGGGCTCTATATAAGCACAGAGCATATTTTTCTTACAGAACTAAAAACTTCTGTAAAAAAATATGCTCTGTGCTTATATAGAGCCCTATTCAATTGGCCGAATCACAATTTAATAAGGCTGTTAGCTTGGATATGCAGGGGTGTTAACTCTAAAAAGCAACTGCTTGTAAAAAAGAGATTTAGCAAAAAAAGAGATTTAGCAAACATCAGGATGAGTTTGTAAATGTTTATTTTGGTATTTTTTCATGCAAAAAAAATGTTTTCATACACTACTGATCCTCTATCAGATGCATTCATAATCCAGGAAACTTAAATATGCCTTTAAACCCTGTATAGCGCTACAAAATATATTGGCGCATTAACAAAAATGGACAATAATAATAATAACCAACTGGAATAAAAATATTTCCTCATATAGTCTAAAAGCACAGCATTCTTTGTCTTAAGATTCAGGAGTAATGACAGAGTAAAATACTCTTCATGCTTCGTCTTTGTTTGCTTCTTCCACAGAAGAATAGCGGGCTAGATTGTAAATGTATTCACTGCAATGGAATCTAGCCCAGAGTCCTTTATATTTTTATTTTGCACTTCATTGATATGAGACTACTTTTTTGGCAACTGAAGTGTAAAACTGCAATGATTTCTCAAACTAGTTAAACAGATCGTTTATGATATATTAACATTTTTATTAAAATCCCTCAACTGCAATAAAAGCAATACAAAATGTTCAAACTAAGCATATTTAAAGGACCAATGTGCTCGTATATTTAAAAAATACTGTTTTAAAAATCAACAATAACCTAAAAATATGCTAAATGTTTTTAGAATGGTAATAAAATAACGCGGCCACTGTATTACATTTTATATGCAATTATGCTGCTATGGAAACTACCATTTTGGTTTCTGTTGATTAACTGAGCTGGGAGGAGACTTTAAATGCACAGGAAGTACAATGTTAATGTGGTTTCTACATTTGCCAGTGCTTTCAATAGGATTAATGGAAAGCTCATTCATTTATATGGACACAAATTAGCAGAGAGAATGGAACCATTCAGTAAAGGATAATTTAATATAAAGATAACAATGTAAACACAGTATTTTTTTGTGCCCAATATTAAGGTACGTTATACAGAAGTCTATCTAGAAAAAAAATCAATAGATATAATAGATTCCATATACGACTATGTTTTAGTGCTTGGATTAGGGACTTGGGAACAGTGAGTACCTGTTTGCTTACATGGTGAATTACAAACAGCCTGAATACCCACAGACTGGCAATAATAATGAGTTTGTATATTAATAAATATACAGTTTTCTGGTTTATGCATAAAAAAAAGAATCAGATCAAAGGCCTAGGCCATTATATTTTCTGTGGTGGTGCTGGTTTCCATGGAAACAGAAGAAAACCACTGATCTACATATATGTACTAAAAAGCTAGGACAGTTAAACCCATTTGTCTTGGGTTTCAAGATATCGGTTGATTTTATTGAGAAAGAGATTTTAAGAATGTATTCCGACTGCGAATAGAAATAGTGAAAGCTTCTCTCTGGTGCCATCAAAAGATTGAATATAGCAGCTGAAAGAATGAGTCACCCTCCTAGTTATGTTGTGGCTTCTTATTGGTTTTCTTTTTGGCAGCCATTTTGGATCTACGTTTTCAGAAAGTCTTCAACCTTTCATGGTTTGTGGATTGAGTCTACAACACTAGGACTGTTAGAGCAGCCTCTTAAGTCTTTGTTGGTGAGGAAAAGACCTAGGATGTTGGGATCTACAGTATGACTCCCATTTTAAAATAGGCGCCTATATAAATATAAATAGGCGTCTATGCAAAAATGCATCCACATTGGCAACAGCCTTTAATTCCAACTCTCATCATTATTATGCATTTTATCATAACTATCAATCCTTAAAGGGATATCTGAAAGAGTTTATTATTTATGCAAAGGCACTATTGCTGAATAAGCTGCATTCATAGCAGATTTACCATGGTGGAACTCTATCGCAGTGTTCTTCCCAGTCCGATTTAGAAGGGCGCTCCACCCACCTAATTGGAAGAGCTATCCAGCTTGAGAAGACATAATACCCGAACACCCATTGAACAAATATATATACCCACTCATCTACTCCTTCATGCCAGCCAGCTGGTCAACATTTCTGGGGAGAACACTGAGCAGTAATAGTAATGAATGAGTCAAGGGTTTCAGCCAATCAGACAACAATGTAAGTTTGGTTGTAACATTCCATCTAATCTAAGTATGTTTTTACCTAATGATTTTTCCGCGCCAAACAACTTTGAACTTTTCAATACATGATGAAAATGTGCGAGCTCCATGTGTATATTGGGGAAAAGATTACATTCGTGAAGCATGTTACCAACTAACATTAACAGCGGTGGCAGCCATGAGCATACAAACATTATTAGAAAAAAATCCAACGTAGGAAATTCTGCTGGTGTATAGAAGTTTCTACACCACTTCCTGAAAGCTTGGAGTTGGCTTGTGTGATTTTCTATTTAGCAGTAAGGAACAGTTAGGTGAGAAGGGGATTTTATCTTATTTCGGGCACAAGTCCAGAGTTTAACATTTGATACCTACCATCTTTCCATGCACGTGGTCAGAACCAGGCTGTAATTGAAATCCCAGCTCCTGTAAAGATGTAAATGCCCCGCCTTTTTTGAAGAGCCATCCGGCTTGTGAAGACATAATACCTAAACATTCATTGAATAAATACAGCGACAATCTTCACAAACATATAATGGATGTCTCTAGGAGCCAACCGAGACATCAAATTTGTTCCATGCTATTTGTCAGACATTTTTCAAACGTGTATTCAATCTCACAGTTTTTTTTAAATAGGTGGTATATTCTCATCATAATCTCTCTGGAGTGCACTATCAATCAACTATAATAATTCTGGTAAGTGTGTAAGGCTCCATGGGAGCGTTCACAATTACCCGTACTTCCTTTGTTCGTACAGAGCTGTGCACGCATGCGCAGCTCGCAGCAACAGCTGTGAGCTGCAAAAGAATACACAGGAGAGGGGGGAGGAAGACACAGGGGAGAGGGGGAGGAAGACACAGGTGAGGGGAGAGGAGGTGACACAGGGGAGGGTATGAGGGGGAAGAGATACGGGAGGGGAGAGGTGGGGGGAAGAGACATAGGGGAAATGGGGGGAAGAGACACAGGGGGGGGCAGGCGAGAGACACAGGAGAGAGAGGGGAGAGACACAGGAGAGGGGGGGAAGAGAAACAGGGGAGGGGAGAGGGGGGAAGAGACACAGGGAGAAGAAGAGACACATGGGAGGGTGGGGAACAGGCACAGGGGAAGGGAGAAGAGAAGAAGGGGTGGAGAGACACAAGGAGAGGGTGAAAGAGACGCAGGGGAGAGAAGGGGGAGAGATACGGGAGGGAAGGGGGGAGAGACACAAGGGAGGGAGAGGGGGGAAGAGACACAGGGGAAATGGGGGAAGAGACACAGGGGAGGGAAGGGGGAGAGACACGGGAGGGAAGGGGGGAGAGACACAAGGGAGGGAGAGGGGGAGGGAGAGAAAAAATAAAAATGATACTGTAATTTTGACGGGCAATGGAAGGGGGGCAGAGACACAAGGGAGAGAGAGGGAGGAGGGAGAGAAGAAAATCAAAATGATACTGGCAATTTACTAGTAATAATATAATTAGTGATTAATGGCTGTGTTAGTTCTGTATTGCCATTATTTAAAGGCCGCTAACACTCCATTCATGTTGATGAACTCAACTGTGATAGCATTTTATGCGTGCCCTTTTATTCTTTAGAACAGTGATTTTCCGTAGAGATTTATAGGAACGCTAACAATCATTAATTGGTTCTTCAGAATCGTTCAAGTAGACATGAGATTACTGAGGCTTTTTATACAGCAACAAAAACAATATTGTATACTAAATGATTATTAAAATATGCATAATTTCTCTGTCGCGGTGAATTAGTGACATAGCAATCATTAGCGTACTTAATTACTTTTGTAAAATTGACCTAACTAAGGTATAGGTCATTATAAATGTATAGATATAACAGAAGATAATTAGCACAATATGCAACTCAGACAAAATGCTATTTCATTTAGAAAATGGCTTGTGCAATTAGTGTTTTTTGTAAAAAATAGGCCATTAATCTTAAACATGGCAGCTTTACCTTAATTAACCGAAGAAAAATGTTCTAATTACAAACTGTTTTCCTAACTGTGCAAACAATTAAAACAAAGTAATCATGATAAATGAGTTGGACATAGTGAATTTGATCTTGAGTACACAATTTTGTTATAATGCATTCAGGCACATGACCCCACTAGTAGTGAAGGGATTTACAGATTCAAATGTTCATGTAATATGTATATTAAATTTTGAGCTCTGTGGGTCAGTGTCTCTTCACTGCCCGGAGAATGTATTGCTGACATGGAAACATAGCTCTCTGCCGGACTGGAAGTGTGTGGCTTTGTGGGAAGGGGCTGCTGTGGCTTTGGCTCTGACTGAAAGGCGGTTGCTCTGGATTTGGAAATAAGCAGGTGTAGACCTGTTTCTCAAAGTTAAGCGGTTAGAGCGGAGGGAAAAAACATATTTATTAAACATGAAGATGTCACAATATTCTATTAAACACCTTGGTACTTGTCTTAGATATCTTACCTTATTTGGAGAGAAATATTACACTTCTTTTAGCAATTGTGGAATCTTTTCAACGTTTCATGGAGGCCGAGGATTACGCAGAACAACGTTTGGGAACATTACCACACTGTATTAGTGCCTCCAACTCTTTAACAGTTCTTTGGTAAACACGTCTCCCCAAAAAAATCATGGAAAAGTATTGCTGTTTACAACGTCCCTCATTATGTCTTGCACATACCCAGAGTATCTCAAGCACATGTAAATTGGATGACGGCCATTGTTATCAACATCCATCCAGGTACTGGTCATTCTGGGAATGTGCAACCCCCTCAGGGAATAAAGAGCAATGGTTAAAGGGATATGTAAGTGAGCAGGGTTTTAAATGTTTCCTAATAAACAGCTACTGATTAGTAGAAAAATATGTATTGTATTGAACAGTTAAATGTACTTATATATTTATATGCTAGATACTGATATGTGGATGTGCACACCCCTAGGGAGCTTACATAAAGTGTACCCTGCAGGGTACAGTGTGTAACCTCTAAAGGAAATGATGGTTAGTGGGGTCACGGATGAAATTGCCCATAAGGAGACCGGCAGTGAGAAAAAAACAGACAGCAACTGATACAAATATTTCAGTCTTTACTTCCTCCAGATTGACCAAAACAATTGTATACCAATTTAGCCTGGGTTTGGAGGGTGTTAACCCTTAAGTTTCAACTGACAGAAATTAAAATATATTTTGCTAACTTCAAAGTAAGTGTTTAAATGCTTATTTTGGTATTTTTTCCATGCAAAAACATGTTTTCATATGCTACTAATTCTCCTCTATCAGATGCACTCATAATCCAGCTCGCTTACATATCCCTTCAAACTCTATAACAAAGATAAGGTGTTAAGGTCGATTCAAGGGATAGAATGACTTATTAATAGGCAAAAAATACAAATCTCAGTTTAATTTTATTGTAAAAATGCATTTTTACATAGCATTAAACTGAGAGTATTTTTACTACCTATATTTTTAAATAATACCTTTGTTTTTTGTCTTCAGAAAAGTATTATACACTGCAGAGTTGGATCTAAGGTAACTAAATACTGTATATGTATATCTTAGCCACAATCCTAAGGCACCTCCAGCTATAAAAGTAGTTCCTGGGGGAATAGGGGATGGGTTACAAGGGCAATCCTAGGACCCATTTGCTTTGTTTTTGTTTTGCTTTAACACCTTTGATTGCAGGATAGAGGTATGTACGTGGTGGGGGGTTTGTTGCTCATAGTTTATGGTGATATTTTCTCTCATGTGTAATGTGATCTCTGTTGTGTGTATTTTCGGTGGGGTTATGTTGCATGAGGGATAAGTATAAGGGTTCAGACAAAACCAGTCCAGTCATGTGTTGGGACAGTATGGAAAAGGTCTATCTATGCTGATGGTACTTCAAGTCTTCCAAGCTGGATCATAAGGTGTGTTTCAGTGAAGTATGGGGTGGGGGAAAAGAGAGGTGTAAGAGGCCATGGGTGTAGGAAATGGGCGGGGGGGGGGGGATGGGGGAGGCAAATCCCCTCAGATTTTTCTATGTTTGTATGTATGAATATATAAGCTATCTTGCGGCCTGTGTATACAATGTGCTGTATCCCCCCCAGAATTATTCTGGCTCCTACACGCCTTTCTTAGATAATTGAATCAGACTAAAATTAAAGAACCATTGGTCTTATAAAGGGCTCTCTAAAGAATAGTTAGGTAGGGTTTGATAAGGAACAAATACATTTATTACATTTTCACTGTGTATTTAAACAATTAATTACTTTTTTATACACTCCAGACTTCTCCACCCTTTGAATAAAGTATTGTCCCTGGTTAGGACCCCCCAGGGGGAAGTACTAAGTTGAAAACCTTTTGAGACCACTCTGTAAAACACACATTAGTAGCATGCAGTAGTATAAAATGAGCTGCTAGCAATGTACGTAAACATATTTTCTAGTTACCTCCCACTATCCTACCGCAACTACAGTATGTCTTCTTCAAACGCTTTCTCCTGTGGGTGGCTCCCACTCTAGAGACAATACATAATTTAGGAGAGATAAGGATCTCATACTGCCTGGGGGGTGCTTAATAATTAATTACCAGGGTCATGCTTAGTAATTAATTGTTAAAAGGCACATTAAAAGGTTAATAAAGCATTTTTTTCTTATCAGGCCCTACATAGAGCCCTTTATAAGAACACTTTTGTGGCCATTTTACCACACCCCTTCCCCCCTAATGGGCCCAGAAGTATGACGTTTGCATTAATAGATACAACTACAGTACAGCTCTACAGAAATGTAAACGTCCTTTCACCAATGTATCATAAGGGCCTCCAGGGTCTAGCAGAGGCTTAAAATTTTCTATTTTCTAATTAAAAACAGGTTTAATTACTTTTCCCGGTGTAATTATGCTCTTAGAAAAAAACATTTTCATATATATATTTTTTTATTGTACAGTGAGACTTTAGTTTAAGCCATATTGGTTGGAATATGACCAAGCCTTAGATTAGTATCAGACACATAGAGCTAACCAGGTCTACCAGTGTCACATATACACATTATCTCTAGATTATCTATATTTTATAATATTAAAAATGCATAATGTCCTTATACATAATAATTAACGGGTAGATCAAGAGCACCGTGACACCAAATTTATATTTTTATCTCCCCTAATACATGTAAAATATGTAACAAGTTTTTAAACCCTTCTAAATAGGCTGGTGTGCTGTATGAAAGATAAAAACTAAACAAAGGCCAAATAAGGTAGAGAGACAGACGGACATCAGGGAGCCAAGATGCTGTCTATGTTTTTCTAAACATCTTCCTCAAACTTATTTTTCATTATTCAATATTTAGATGAAAATATGCTTAATTTTCTAACCATTTTCACTAGCAGTGCTGTGTAAATATGTTGTATATGTGTATGTGTGTGAGGATGCTCATAGTAGGGTTGGGTATATCTCTGTGTGAGACTGATACTAGCAGTGCTGTGTATATATGTTGTATATATGTACAGTGCCTTGCAAAAGTATTCACCCCCCTTGGCATTTTTCGTATTTTGTTGCCTCACAACCTGGAATTAACATGAATTTTTTTGGAGGATTTGCATCATTAAATTAAATTAGATTTTTGCCCATTCCTCCTTGCAAAACTGCTCCGGCTCCTTCAAGTTGGATGGTTTGCGATTGTGAAGAGCAATCTTTAAGTCTGACCACAGATTTTCTATTGGATTGAGGTCTGGGCTGTGACTAGGCCATTCCAACACATTTACATGTTTCCCCTTAAACCACTCAAGTGTTGCTTTAGCCGTGTGTTTGGGGTCATTGTCCTGCTGGAAGGTGAACCTCCATCCTAGCCTCAAATCACGCACATAGTGGTACAGGTTTTGCTCAAGAATATCCCTGTATTTAGCACCATCCATTTTTCCCTCAACTCTGACCAGTTTACCAGTCCCGGCTGCTGAAAAACATCCCCACAGCATGATGCTGCCACCACCATGTTTCACTGTGGGGATGGTGTTCTTTGGGTGATGTGATGTGTTGGGTTTGCGCCAGACATAGCGTTTTCTTTGATGGACGAAAAGTTACATTTTAGTCTCATCAGACCAGAGCACCTTCCTCCATACATTTTGGGAGTCTCCCACAGGCCTTTTCACAAACTCAAATCATGACATTTTGTTTTTTTGCTGAAAGTAATGGCTTTCTTCTGGCCACTCTTGTCATAAAGCCCAACTCTATGGAGCGTACGGCTTATTGTCGTCCTATGTACAGATACTCCAGTCTCTGCTGTGGATCTCTGCAGCTCCTCCAGGGTTACCTAAGGTCTCTGTGCTGCCTCTCTGATTAATGCCCTCCTTGCCCAGTCTGTGAGTTTTGGTGGGCGGCCGTCTCTTGGCAGGTTTGCTGTTGTGCCATGTTCTTTCCATTTGGTTATGATAGATTTGATGGTGCTCCTGGGGATCATCAATATTTGGATAATTTTTTATAACCTAACCCCGACTTGTACTTCTCAACAACATTGTCCCTTACTTGTTTGGAGAGTTCCATGGTCTTCATGGCAGTGTTTGGTTAGTGGTGCCTTTTTGCTTAGGTGTTGCAGCCTCTGGTGCCTTTCAAAAAAGGTGTGTATATGTAATGACAGATCATGTGACACTTAGATTGCACACAGGTGGACATCATTTCACTAATTATATGACTACTGAAGTTAATTGGTTGCACCAGAGCTTTTTATGGGCTTAATAACAAAGGGGGTGAATACATACGCACATGCCAATTTTCTGTTTTCTATTTCTAAAAAATAGTTTTATGTATATATTGTTCTCATTTCACTTCACCAACAGACTATTGTGTTCTGATCCATCACATAAAATTCTGATTAACAAAACATTGAACTTAAGGCTGTAATGTAACAAAATAGGTAAAAAGTCAAGGGGGTGAATACTTTTGTAAGGCACTGTATGTGTGTGAGGATGCTCATAGCAGGGTTGGGTGTATCTCTGCGTGAGACTGATACTAGCCGTGATTGCTATATTTATTTGTGTGAGACTATTACTATAAGGGCTGTGTACTTTATTATCTTTGTGCATGTGATTGCTGGGTATATCTGTGTGAATGCTAGTAATGCTGGAGCATATCTCTAAGTTTCTTACTAGCAGTGCTGGTATACCTTTGTGTATGTCAGAGGCTGTTACTAGCTCAGTGGATCTTTGTCTGTATGGCTATCCCTAGTAGTGTTAGAGTACATCTGAGTGTGTGAGACTGTTACTATCAGTCCTGGTTGTTACTAGCAGTGTTGGGCATATTTGTGTGGTGCTGTTACTATTAGCGCTGGTTATATCTGTTTGGGGTTGTTACTCAGTGCGTGAGGCTGTTACTATCAGTGTTGGTTACATCCCGTGTTCCTAGCAGTGCTGTGTATATATGAGTATATCTCCGTACGTGAGGCTGCTACTATCAGTGTTGGTTACATCCCATGTTCCTAGCAGTGCTGGGTATATATGAGTATATCTCCGTGCGTGAGGCTGCTACTATCAGTGTTGGTTACATCCCGTGTTCCTAGCAGTGCTGGGTATATATGAGTATATCTCCGTGCGTGAGGCTGCTACTATCAGTGTTGGTTACATCCTGTGTTCCTAGCAGTGCTGGGTGTATATGAGTATATCTCCGTGCGTGAGGCTGTTACTATCAGTGTTGGTTACATCCCGTGTTCCTAGCAGTGCTGGGTATATATGAGTATATCTCCGTGCGTGAGGCTGTTACTATCAGTGTTGGTTACATCCCGTGTTCCTAGCAGTGCTGGGTATATATGAGTATATCTCCGCGCGTGAGGCTGTTACTATCAGTGTTGGTTACATCCCGTGTTCCTAGCGGTGCTGGGTATATATGAGTATATCTCCGCGCGTGAGGCTTTTACTATCAGTGTTGGTTACATCCCGTGTTCCTAGCGGTGCTGGGTATATATGAGTATATCTCCGCGCGTGAGGCTTTTACTATCAGTGTTGGTTACATCCTGTGTTCCTAGCGGTGCTGGGTATATATGAGTATATCTCCGCGCGTGAGGCTTTTACTATCAGTGTTGGTTACATCCTGTGTTCCTAGCGGTGCTGGGTATATATGAGTATATCTCCGCGCATGAGTATATCTCCGCGCGTGAGGCTTTTACTATCAGTGTTGGTTACATCCTGTGTTCCTAGCGGTGCTGGGTATATATGAGTATATCTCCGTGCGTGAGGCTGCTACTATCAGTGTTGGTTACATACCGTGTTCCTAGCAGTGCTGGGTATATATGAGTATATCTCTGCGCGTGAGGCTGCTACTATCAGTGTTGGTTACATCCCGTGTTCCTAGCGCTGCTGGGTATATATGAGTATATCTCCGTGCGTGAGACTGCTACTATCAGTGTTGGTTACATCCCGTGTTCCTAGCGCTGCTGGGTATATATGAGTATATCTCCGCGCGTGAGGCTGTTACTATCAGTGTTGGTTACATCCCGTGTTCCTAGCAGTGCTGGGTATATATGAGTATATCTCCGTGCGTGAGGCTGCTACTATCAGTGTTGGTTACATCCCATGTTCCTAGCGGTGCTGGGTATATATGAGTATATCTCCGTGCGTGAGACCGCTACTATCAGTGTTGGTTACATCCTGTGTTCCTAGCAGTGCTGGGTATATATGAGTATATCTCTGCGCGTGAGGCTGCTACTATCAGTGTTGGTTACATCCCGTGTTCCTAGCAGTGCTGGGTATATATGAGTATATCTCCGTGCGTGAGGCTGCTACTGTCAGTGTTGGTTACATCCCGTGTTCCTAGCAGTGCTGGGTATATATGAGTATATCTCCGTGTGTGAGGCTGCTACTATCAGTGTTGGTTACATCCTGTGTTCCTAGCAGTGCTGGGTATATATGAGTATATCTCTGCGCGTGAGGCTGCTACTATCAGTGTTGGTTACATCCCGTGTTCCTAGCAGTGCTGGGTATATGAGTATATCTCCGTGTGTGAGGCTGCTACTATCAGTGTTGGTTACATCCCATGTTCCTAGCGGTGCTGGGTATATATGAGTATATCTCTGCGCGTGAGGCTGCTACTATCAGTGTTGGTTACATCCCGTGTTCCTAGCAGTGCTGGGTATATGAGTATATCTCCGTGTGTGAGGCTGCTACTATCAGTGTTGGTTACATCCCGTGTTCCTAGCGGTGCTGGGTATATATGAGTATATCTCTGTGCGTGAGGCTGTTACTATCAGTGTTGGTTACATTCCGTGTTCCTAGCGGTGCTGGGTATATATGAGTATATCTCCGTGCGTGAGGCTGCTACTATCAGTGTTGGTTACATCCCGTATTCCTAGCGGTGCTGGGTATATATGAGTATATCTCCGTGCGTGAGACTGTTACTATCAGTGTAGGTTACATCCCATGTTCCTAGCGGTGCTGGAACATGTCTGTAAGAGGTTGTTAGTGGCGTTCTGGAACTCTGCTCCCATCATATCCCGTATATAACTATGTTTAGTTTTTGTACTAGAAGTATTTTGACTGTTATTTTTTTAATCTCAGCTGGGCAACCTTTCAACTATGTGCTCTTAAAAGAGAAAGGGAGAACGAAGTCTGGCACATTTAACCCTTCCTCACTAGAGCAGGGCTTTCCGCAACCTATTAACTCCTCCACTGCCAAAAGCAACCACAACAACTTTTGCGATTCACTAGTAGATCAGAGTTTAATACCACAACAAAGACAAACAAAATGTGACAGCAAAATGACCTGAAGCAGACCTGACTTGTTACTTTAACCTACACATGGGCTTATTACCTTAACAAGACATTATCACCACAACAACAAGTCAGATTAACTTTATATTTGCCATTTATCCCTGCAGTAAATCATCCCTGACACATTCATTATTGTTTGTGAGGCTCCTTTATGCTAATATTAGTTTTCGTTTTTGCCACCATAGAGACAAACAAGCAGATTGCGTCAATCATTCGAGAATTGAAACAGCTAATTAGTAGCCATTAAGTCGTACAATAATGCAGCACAAACAATTCTGAATATCTCAAGTACAATTTCCGAGGAAAACAAACGGCTGACACATTTTTCATGACCTTTAAGAATGACTTCAAAAATGGGCTATGTTTTTTGGTAGCTTCAGTAAGAGAAAAAGTCATACTTTTCTGATCCATGGGGGATATTAATGCACATTACTACCAAGCTTACTTTTGATCTTTTTCTGTCCAAGACTGAACTTTTTGGAGTTGTAAATCACTAATAATTCATAATTAAATAGGTATTTGCTTCACTTTATAATGATTATACCGAAATACACAAAGGTGCGTGCGTTATACTTGGAGGTTGTTGTGTTGCGTGAAAATGGCATGTGCTCTTTTTAAGCTTTATTATTCCTATTTTTCTTTTTAGCCCTGTTTTAGAGCCTGCGGACATTTTCCCTGTACTGGATTGTTTATAACGCTTGGCAGGTCCACATTACATCCTTTCCCAGTTGTCGGTCACACTTTGTGGCCAGGATGCAGTTTGGAGGCTGCTCGGCAGGTTGAGGAGGGAGCAGCTGAATATGCTTTTTCCCTTAATAATATTTTGACTGGAAATATGTTTTTATAAATAGCTTCTGCAGAACATTGTCATGAAATTTGACTAAAGTATAATAACATGAAAGAAGTATGTAACACAGTGTATTCTCATATACCAGGCTGATGAACTGGGTAAAAAAGCCCTGTTGATGTAAAACCAAGCAGATGAGTATATTAATATGCAGAAGCGTTTAATAACAAAAAGAGATATGCAGTGCTGGATCTACCTTTTTGGAGTCCCTAGGCAGTGAAGTGCAGGAGCCCCTGTGAGTGAGTTAATAAGGTATGCACAGACCCATTTTTGACTTTTCTGTGCGTGCAAGTTCATTTTCCTGCTGTAACTCTCTTATTCTAGGTTGTTACTACCTAGTAGCCAGTCTATGAACTGTAGTATTTCATTCCTTTTAAGCCAGGAACCTATTTTTTTCTCAAAAAGTGGCGCCCCTAGGCGGCTGCCTAGTTAGCCTAATGGGTAATCCAGCCATGGCGATATGTAATAACATAGGAAGATGTTTAATAACAGGTTATTTAGTCTTTCAGTCATACAAACAGGTATTGTTGTTGTCCAGTCATGTCTGACTCTCAGTGACCCTATGGACCACAGCACGCCAGGTACAATCGCTATCCACATAGTTATCTTTGCAAATATACTGGAGTTGGTTGCCAGATCCTTCCCCAGTGGGCTGCAATATGTCTCACCTCTCTGCTATGACCTGCCCAGTTTGGGTGACCCTACATGGTATAGCTCACAGCTTCATTGAGGTACACAAGCCCATTCACCAGGATAAGGTAGCGATCCAGAAGGGGGTAAGGTAGCAGAGTATATAAAAAGAGAGATATTATAGCGGAGGAATGTAATAAAAAAATCAGAGTTGTGAAATAAAATGCAAGAAGGAAGAATAGTCAGCGTATAAAAAAAAGAAGGTATTATATATATATATATAATAACATGCAAAGAACTGTAGCAACCGTCACAAAAAAAGACGGGTGTATTAATGTACGGAGGAATGTAAGAACATGCTGAGTAACAAGTGAAGGGATGTAATAACATGCAGAGGAGCGCAATAACAAGCAGAAAATTAAATCAACATACAGAAAAATGTACTAGCAAGTGTAAAAACATACAGACGGGCATATTAACAAGAAAGAAGTAGAAGAGTAAGACACTGAAGAGTGTAATAGCATATTGTGACATAGTATAACAGCATGCCGAGGCATTTAATGGGGATACCATGCAAGACACAATAGAACCAAAGGAAGAGGATCTTGAAATACCAAGATGTGACAGTACTGTAAAATATTAGGACATGTATGATAAAATAATATTCATAGAGTTATAAGATGTTGACAGCTGGATAACAGCAGACAGAGATGTATTACATAGGACCATAAAACTGTTGACCCCTTAAATGTTCACAAATTCAGCCACAAACAGGTGTTGTTGTTGTCCAGTCATGTCTGACTCTCAGTGACCCTATGGACCGCAGTACGCCAGGCACATCTTGTCTGGCTGCTCTCATCCATAAGTTTTTTTTTGGGGGGCAAAGATACTGGAGTGGGTTGCCAGTTTCTTCTCCAGTGGGCCGTGATTTGTCTTACCTCTCTGCAATGACCTGTCCATCTTGGGTGATCCTACATGGTATAGCTCATTGAAATACATCAGCACCATCACTACAACAGGGTAGTGATCCAGAAGGGGACATACAGATATACACCACTACATATTGATTCAGACAGACACTGATCCCAATGGTACATATGCATTACTAGAGCATTATATAGCAGAGATCACATTTCCAGAAAAATAGATGCTAGAAAGTTTAAGGACAGGATAGTAAAATGGTGCATGTTTGACAAATAAAATACTTACGTATTTATAATACATATAAAACATATCCAAAATACGCCAAGACACAACTAAACTTCTTATTCTCTCTCTCATCAAATCTCGCCTCAATTACTGCAACTCTCTCCTTGCGGGCCTTCCTATCATCCGTCTGTCTCCACTCCAATCCATTTACCGTACTAAACGATCAGTGTCTGCAGCCCCTCTCTGTCAGGCACTCCACTGGCTTCCCATAGCCGCTAGAATATAATTAAAAATCATGACCCTAACATATAAAGCCCTCCACAATAGCGCACCCTCCTACATCTCTGCTCTCATCCCATAATACACCCCCACCCGCCCTCTTCGCTCTGCTAATGACCTTCTTCTCTCCTCCTCTGTCATCACCTCTCTCTCGTCTTCAAGAATTTTCTTGTGCTGCCCCTATTCTTTAGAACTCCTTTCCTTGCTCCACCAGGCTATCTTCCTGCCTCAAATCCTTCAAAATCTCTTTAAAAACACGTTTATTCAAAAAAGCCTATCATCTTTAGCCTCTTCATTCACTATGCATCTCTCACTCTCCTGTACCTCACCCATACCCTTTAGAATGTAAGTTTGTGAGTTTCAATCTTGTGAGGTGCTTTAGGGAAAGCACAGTGTATATCTGATTGAAAGCTCAATAACAGGGTCTTCCATTATTTTTATTGTGTGGTTATTGTTTATACTTGTACCTAACCCATGTATTGCGCTGCAGAATATGTTGGCGCGTTATAAATAATAAGGATAATAATAATAATAATACAGAAGTGGAAGAGAAAGGAAAGTAATTAGATACAAAGAAAGGGAATTAAATATGTTTTACAAAATATCTTATAACAAGGCAACATGCACTGTAATTAAAGGATGGAAAGATTATACTTTATTGAATGATAAATAGATATTTGGAATAACCTTCAAGTAGAAATGGTAGTGGTTAGAAAAGAAAGGGAATTCGAAATAGTTGGAGGTGGTATATGATTCTATGGACAACGGATAAGGCCAGTGCTGGATTTACCTTTTTGGAGCCCCTAGGCAGTGAAGTGGAGGAGCCCCTGCGAGCTCATACGCAAGGTATGCACGCACCCATTTTCCCATTTCTGTGCGTGTATATCGCTCTCTATGTACCAGAACAGCTATTTTAACAACATAGCTCTTTATACTCATACCGAGCTATTACTTGTTTATTAAATGCATTTGATGTTGGGCCAGTCTATGAACTGCAGTATTTAATTTTCAAACCAGAAATTATTGTTAGGGTTTTTTAAGTTAAAAAAGGGGCGCCCTTCACAGGAAAGCGCCTAGTTTGCCTAATGGGTAATCCGGCCATGGACGAGGCTAGAGACCGACCAACGCTTTAGATTTCAAATTAGTAGGACATGCAAAAAATAGGCCTGAGAGCTCTAGTTACCATAACATTTTTTGATTATTTGGACTTCAAATAGTTTTAGAATCAGTATTTAATGTATTTCTGGTTGTTTTGTTATGTGTATTGTACAAATTATGGATAACGTTTCAGGTACTCAAATGCAAAACTTTTCACACAGTCCTTTATACAAACTATTTAGCTACAGAAAGCTACATTAGCGTTAAAAGAAGACACCTCAAAAAGAGCCCTCTTGCTCAGCTTGTGCAAAATTCACCCTAATTCGATCCAGCCTACTAACAGAAATCTTATGGCTGACCAACCTTTTCACAAGCTTCGTTACAGGGTACTTTTTGCAATATTTTGAACCAAAGCAAACTAATTTGAGTCTCTTGAGTCACAAAACTCTCTTCATTCAAAATGAAGTAAAATAACTTGTGCCATTTTCCCTTTAAGTAGCACAGAATCTGACCCGCATAACAGGTCACGTCTCAAAACATACATTTATCTCACTCTCATCACTCTTGCACACACTTGTATCCCTCATTTTTTTTTTTATAAATGTTCAGTGGGTGTAAAAAAAGCTAGACTGAAAACTCTTAATGACTCATATTTTTCTCTTCATTTCCAGGGTTGCAGTTCTCCTCCTGAGAATGCCTACGTTTTTCTTCCTCATTTTGTTGCTGTCATCCCTTCCATTGCTCCCCGACTCTGCGTCAGCCCCTTTTTCTGGTCAGCAACAGCACCCAATCCCAGACCCTTGCTATGACGAGCACAGTCTACCCCGTCGTTGTGTCCCTGAGTTTGTTAATGCAGCATTTGGTAAAGAAGTCTTGGCCTCTAGTACTTGTGGACGGCCGGCCACTCGTCATTGTGATGCCTCTGACCCAAGGCGGGCTCATCCACCAAGTCACTTAACTGACCTAAATACTGCTGGGAACATGACCTGCTGGAGGTCAGAGAGTTTCCCCCGTCACTCTCCACAAAATGTCAGCCTCACTCTCTCACTGGGAAAGAAATTTGAGGTGACTTACGTCAGCCTCCAGTTTTGCTCTCCTCGACCAGAATCGGTAGCCATATTCAAATCTATGGATTATGGAAAGAACTGGGTGCCTTACCAATACTACTCATCGCAATGCCGTCGGTGGTATGGCAAACCTAGTCGAGCAAGTGTCACCAAGCAGAATGAGCAGGAGGCATTGTGCACAGATGGGCACACAGACCTCTACCCACTAACAGGTGGACTTATAGCCTTCAGCACTCTGGATGGGCGACCTTCAGCACAGGACTTTGACAGCAGTCCTGTGTTGCAGGACTGGGTAACAGCCACTGACATTCGTGTGATCTTCAGTCGCCCTCACCTAGCAGGGAACAGGGAATCTGACACAACGGAGGATGGACCAGGATTCTTCTACTCTGTGGGGGAATTTCAAGTTGGAGGTAGATGCAAGTGCAATGGACATGCATCCAGATGTGGCAAGGACAAGGAGGGACGGCTGGTGTGCGACTGCAAGCATAACACTGAGGGTCCAGAGTGTGACCGATGTAAGCCCTTCCACTATGACAGGCCGTGGCAGAGAGCCAATGCTCGTGAGGCCAACGAATGCATGGGTGAGTGCCTGGCAGCAGTGCCAGCTGATATCTATTGAAACACAGTTATATCAAGATAATAATTTATAATGGCCATGAATTTGTAGTGAGAAAGTAGAACAGCTTTCATGAAATATGACTATAGAGGTTATTATGAACTGATGACAAAAGGCAAATGGTAGTTCCATCAAAAGACCGCCATCCCAAGCAGATGTAGGTGATGATACATTAAATTTGGCCAGCATTATAGTTCTTCATAAATAAGACACTGTTTTATTCATGAATGAAGAGACTTTTCAGGTTTCAAGGCTTTAATCATGAAGATTTATGTTTGTACTACAATGTTATTATTTTTAATTCATTAATAAATTGCCACTGTATTACAGAGCATTATACAGTATTGATATCAAATCAGTTAATAACCAAACAAATAATGAAGAAGTTTGTGAAGGTCCTTGTTGAAGGTTACAATTGATATTATAGGAATTTGACATAGAATTATATTAATTTCGAAAGCACCAAATTTCATTTAAGTTAAACAGTGCCTACGGTAAGGTATAATGTTTTACAAAACAAACATGTTATATGGATTACATTTTATGGTGCATGTTTCTAAAAAGTCACCTGTCCATAAACCTTAATCAAAATGTCCCGATATACATTATTCCTGCCCAAAATTGAAAGCCACGTGCATTTTTTGCACAAGGACAGCACAATATCTATGTCATGAGGTTCAATACTGTAACTGTTGTGTCTAAGAAATAACTACCCTTTCCATAAAATGGAACATCCTCATATTATACCTACTGCATCATTCAATTGGGACTACGTTGGCTGCGTAAGTCCAAATTTACGTGTTACGGGTATTAAATTAGCCCTGTAACGTTACTCACAGCAGACTTTGCATGGTAACACACAAGACGGCCGAGAATAGGCTACGTGGTGAGCAACGTTGAACTTTGCGTACGTAAATCCTTTGATCCGACGAGCCCGTAACTGCTACTTGTTCAATTCAGCTATTAAATTGCAATGTGGTCACTCGCGAGCAAGCACGTAAAACGCAAATGGAGCCCAAAGGTCAAGGTGTGCTCGAGAGTAAAATACAATACGTAGCACTTTTAATGCATATAACATCACTCTGCTGTACATTTATTATAAGGGAAAGTGATGTTAGGTATTAGAATTAATAGCACAACATTCTCAAGCCCGCAAATTGGCGCAGAAAAATACTTAATTTCATGTTTATATTCCGTGTTATACATATAATGTAACTCGCATGTAATAGAATATCATATTAATGGATTTATTATTTGGAATGTGGGTCCGATCGCAAACTGTACTTGAAGCACGTAGGTCTTTGAAATCTACCCTCCCCTTTTTCAGTGATGTAACGCTAACAATCTGAATCCGTAACTAAGTGCTTCTTTAATTGTTTGCCTTCGAGCACGCAACTCCGACGGCTGTGAAATGGTTTATGAAATATCGCCTCTCACTCGTAGCTCGCAGCACTTCTAATTTAATAGCGATGTAAATGGCCAAATCTGAAGCATACAACCCTTACGTGCTGCATGTTGGACTTACAAGGCGGGAATTTAATATGGCCCCTAGTTGGCAACCCTTATGTGATTGCTTGGTGCACAAACGTGAAAATAGTACTTCTCAGGTCTCTGTTTCTTCTTCTTCTTCTTCTTCTTGTTTATTTTTAACGTATCCACATATTCCGTAGCGCTATACATGGGCAACAGTCAAGGCAAAACAATAGCAGTATTAACACATTGCAAAGGATGGATTGCCTGTCTTTGAGCTTTGAATCCAGTGTCCAAAGAGCTTTCCCCAATGCATCGTGCAAGATTGAAAACTCGTAAACGTACAATCTAAAAACTTTCATATGCTAGTCTAGTGGCATGAGAAGCCTATGGTGCTCATGTTTATATGGGTGCTAAATTACAGAATAGGATGCAAGTGTTCAATTTCTCATTACCCTCTCAACACTGTGGTATCTCTGTATCGTCTCTATACCAGTGTTGGGCAACTCAGTCCTACAAGAGCCTCCAACAGTCCAGATCCAGGATTTCAATAACTTTCTGAATGAGTGTAGGTGAAGCAATCACAATTAATGCAACTGGCTAGCTCACATATGTGTAGGCACAGAGAACCTGAATACACAAGCAGAGAGATACAGAAATCCTGGACTGCTGGAAGTCTTTGTAGGACTGAGTTGGTCACCATTGGTCTGTGGAGTCAAATGGAGCTTCTCGTCTACCTCTGCTGCAGTCTCCTATAAGTTTACTTCTCTTTCTTTCCCTACATAGTATACCGCCAAACCTCCATTTCTTACCATAGTCTCTTCAAAAGATTCTTTCCTTGCGTCTGCCTTTCCATACCATCTTACCATAGAGTTTCTTTGCCAAGGTCAACACCCCCTTCCTGTACTCTTGCTCTCTATTTAAATTTAAAGGACCACTGTGGCCAAATATTTTTTAAATTGTTTACTGAACAACTAAACATGATAAAGGACATCATTTTAGAAATAAATAAAAAAAAAACATTCTTTATTTTTTTTAATTATTTAAATGTTTTTAATTATTATTTACTGTGTTTCTCCATTTTGCTTACTTTCCTGCTGCTGTCTGTTATTGTCTTAAGTGGACGTGTCCATGTAAACTAATGAACATCTATTGGGAACACAGGCAGATCTAAATACCATATTCCCATTGTGCAGACAGACACTTACTGTGTATTCAAATTCTCCCCCTACCTGAAGAAGTTGATATGCTAAAGCCAAAATACTTCCAATTACCATTGCACGCTCTTCTATCTAGTCTCTCTTGTAAGTCTTTTCTCCAACTGTCTAAATGCCCAGACGTTCCCCTGCACTCTCTCCTTCCAGGCAGTAACTTTGCAGTCTCTCTCTCCAGACTCTCCATGCCCCCCAGCATATTACCCCAGCAGTCTCTCTCAAGTCTCCTCATTCAAAACTTTCTTACTCCAGGTTCTCTCCATACACTGGCCCTCCTTCAATTGAGGTTTCGGGGGATCCCCAGGCCAATAAGTGAGGTCACAAGCTACTTTGCTATTCAATTGGCGTGTTTTTGCAAGCTCGGAACGGCTTCTGAGTTACGGGCTTGAAAAAATGTCGATGGTTAAAAATCTAGAAGTCTTTGATCTTTCATTTTCGCAATGCTAAAATTGCAATCCGTTGTTGGAATTTTGCGTATGGCTTTCAATAAAATTCTTATTAAAAAAAAAAAAAAACTGCAAACCGCTATTCAATTACTTTTTCCCCAAGCCCGCCAATGTTTTCACACTTGTAAATGGCAAATGAAGGAGAAAATCCCACAAGTGCTATAGAGGACCCGCAAGGGGTTAAACACCTATTCGTAGCACTGTAAATGCAAATAAAAAATCCTTACAGCACTGTAAATAATGGGGAAAGCGATGAAAGACATTAGAATTAACTGCACAACAGTCTCAAGCCCGCAAATCGGCAGGAAATAGAAATTATTTTTATGTGTCATTTCGGGGTTAAATCAATCTCGGGTATCCATGCGTTAATACATATCAGGCCCCCCACATGGACTAGAACAGTATTTGCATTACATTTTCATAATTCTTTATTTCTGGGATTTGCAAGCCTGATCGTATATCGGACCCTCAAACCTAATTGATTGACATGTAACCGCCATGTTTTACTGCCGTAATAATGACAGTCTCATTTTCTATTGGCTGATTCGAAATGGGAGGTTACGGGCTTGATTAATTGATCATGTTCCTGCCCTGAAGTGCTCCGAACCAGTGCATAGTTTACGGTTTTGGCTTGGGGCCCGTAACTAGCGGCCTTAGGCAATTCAGTAGCATCACAATCGCAATCGACATTCGGCGATGGAGTTGCGGGCTTGTAATTGAATGGGGACCACTATCTGTCTCTCAAGACTCTCCAGGTTAGCAGTTTTTTTCTGCTTCTGTGCCCCCCTCCCTTCTCCTCACTCTCTCCCCAAGCAGCCTCCCCAAGACATTCCCCTTCTCTACTATATTTTCTCTTTCTCTTTCTCATTCCTCCTCTTCATTACAGACCTCACAACCTACAACAGCCTTGACTCTCCCCTTGTAGTATTTCCCCTATCAGTTCAAGTTTTAATCCTACAGTCCCTCACAGACTTGCCCCCCTGCTTCCCCCTCTCCAAGTGACTTTTTAACAATGACACCTCATCCGCCTTTGAGAACAGATGCTCTAATTAGCACCAATTAAAGGAATCCTCTCTGGTCTTAGCGGGAGGTCCTTTTGCACAGAGTGTCTCTGCACATCTCCACTCACCCGAAATGGAACCATCTGTGTGGGAGGCTTCCTGCAGCATCAACCAGTGGCGGAAAAAAAAAGCAGTGGTACTGTGCCAATATCAAGAAACCCTAAACCTGTGAGACTAGAAAGATTTTTAACATCCTTTTATGAAGGTTTATTTAAACTCAGACACAGAGAAAAAAAAAAATCCCCAAAAATGTGAGTCAGTGTACACATTTTTCCTGTAAAATCATATTTTTTAGTTCAGCTTTAAATAACAAAAAAAAAAAAATACATATGCAACCGCATTAAAGCGAATCCTTAACGTGAAAATGAAAGTTTATCTCATTAAGCGGTCTTGGAAATGTTTGATGGTTGAAATCTTCTGCGTTGTTTCAGTAGTGCTAAGGACAATGGAAGATGGGGGACGGGGTATCACAGGGGCTATTAATGCGGTTAGCTTTAGATTTTTTCTGGCTAAAGATTTACAGCCTTATTAAATAGCGATTCGGCTAATTGAATAGGGCTCTATATAAGCACACAGCATATTTGTTTACAGAAGTTTTTAGTTAGTGAACTTCTATCCAAAAGCAAAGACTTCACTGACTAAAAACTTCTGTAAAAAAATTATGCTTATATAGAGCCCTATTCAATTGGCCGAATCGCAATTTAATAAGGCTGTTAGTTTGTTGTTGTTTGCACATGCATTTATATTCTTAGTTAATGGTGCACTGATAATAGGTCTAACATGAAAAAAGCTCATCCTTGCCCTTTAAAGCATATGATTTAAACTAAAATGTGTTTATTTTTAAAATTTTTAATTAATGATACAATATTTAGTATTCGTAAATATAAAGCAGTGGGAGCCTTTTTCGTGAGCATCATCTATGGCTCTGATTCACTAAAGTAAGTAGCTGGTAGGGTGTCCTGTCTATAGGGAGCGCGGCGTAAAACCCCACAAGCCGACAAATGCGCTGGGGCATGTGTCAAATGTGCGCGTGCCAGAGGGTGAGAGAGAGGGAGTGCGAATGGAGAGGAAAGGGAGAGCGTAAGGGGAGAGGAGGAGAGGGGTGAATGAGAGTTACAGAGTGAGAGAAGAGAGAGTGGGGTGAGAATGAATGGGAGATACAGCGAGAGGAGGGTTGTATGAAGAAGACAGAGAGACAGAGAGAGGAGAATACAAATAGAGGACGATAGTAAGAAAGGAATGCAGAGAGGAAAAGGAGACAGCCGGGTCAGCAGCTTCTGGATCGGAGGCAGCGCTCAATTGACGGCGTGCAGATTTTGGCGCGATTACGTTGGCGCGCAATTCATGCAATAGCTGGTACTAACAAGAGTCATTTTTAATGGGGAGAAAAGGGCTTTATTCACTTAGCTAATTTAATAGTAATGCCACCCTCTTGCCATCTACTCCTAATTTCATATACTGTACAGTAGGGGAATTTTGAGGGTATTTGTCATTCCCAGTGTGCCGCGTCACCATGGGAATAGGAACTGGGGGGGATTGGGGGGACAAACCCTCCCCAAGTTTTTCTATGTTTGTATGTATGTATAAATAAGCAATTTTTCAGCCTGTGCATACACTGAGCTGGATCTGCATCCCCCAGAATTATTCTGGCTCCTACACCCTGCCCTTCACTGTATTCAATAAGCTGCAAATTGCTAAAAAAACATGCTACTTTGTGTAAATAATATGGAATACTGTAAAAGATGCAACATTACAACCAAGTGGTAACTGGAAAAAGTTGAAGATTTTGGGGTAATTATTGCTGCTTTAATGAAAGAATAAGTTAAGAGTCTTCCAGTGGTGGGGTCCAACGCAGATAAGGAATGTATGCATGTCTGTGATAAGCATTAGGCCATGCCATTGTATCCTATGGTTTAATGGTGGCAAGGGAAGATCTCCATTTATTGAATGAAAGGAGTGATACTGAGCATAACCCAAAAACAGTGAATGGATTATAATGGCAATATCCCCAATGCAGTGAATATAAAGTGATAGTCACCACATCCTCAATGCAGTGAATGTAAGCTTTAGCCAGTAGATCCACAATACAGTGAATGTAAGGAGTTTTGCTCTGCACACCACCAGTGCAGTGAATGGAAGGTGTTTTACCCAGAAGGCCCATATTGTATTGATTTACTAAGCAGATTTTCATTGTAGAAAATGCAGTTAGTTATACTGAGAAAATCCCCCAAACACTTAATATACTTAGCAGATACCCAGTGCATCAAATGAAAGAATCTATAGAGTGATTCCCAATGCTCCGTGGGAAGGTGGAGCAGTGCTCTGCATATTGCAAAATAAATACTCTGCAGATGGATAGATATTCTATAGTGATTCGGTGTATATGAATGGATCCAATGCCCTGTAGCCCCCACCAGGAAATGGTTGATAGATGTTCTACAAATAGGTGGAGAGCTGATCTGCACAGTGATGGAGGTATGTTCTGCATATATGGGGAGAGATCTTAGTATCATGGAATTAATGGGCTATGCTCTGCATGACCCCAGCAGGATCCATTCTGCGCATTCATACAATAACTGACACTGAAACCAATATGGTGTATCCAACGGGCCACAGCCAATTTATTATATACAAACATGGTATAAACAAATGTGAGGAGCCGGGCCAGCAGCAGCAACCTCTTGACCTTGGGCATGTGCCCATGGGTCCACCTACTTTTGCACTGCACACGCCCAAGAGGTAGGGGCAAGCCCCTTTTTAATTATACCCCTGGCCCGGGCAACACCCCAACCCGCCACTATGGCCAATGAATTTCACATACAAACATCAACTGAAGGTATAACATATACCTATGATATAAATTACAACATACTCTTTATTCACACTTTTTTTTTACATATTACCAACAAACATAACAATATAACCACTGTCCTAACTACCCCCTGGAGCTAAAATCCTTGGAGGGTGGGTGGGGATCCAAACGCTGGTGCAGAACGTGCGCCAACGCCCTTCCCGTCTCCAGCCAATAGACATGCGCATGGCTCCTCCAGGTCAAGATGCCCTCCATGCAATGAGAGCCCTGCGGACTACGGGCCTTCAGATGCATGGAAAGGTGCCGTGGAGCTCCATACTAGGAGAGGAAGACAGTGATAGATCATATATAATAATCTGTGGTAATACAATTTACTGCTATATTCATATATACTTTCAGACTAAAAGCTACAGAGCAGGTATTAATACCTCAATTGGAGTGGCCTTGGATGACCACCTAGTAATTGTGGGCACCCCTAGCAAGGTTACCATAACATTGCCAGTACAGAATTGCTGATAATTGTCCTCATTAAAATTTTTGCTTGACTGAGAATACCAGACCCTGAATGCCTTAACGTCAGTAAGGGAGTCCATAAGTGCCCTACCACCAGAAATACCAGTGACACATTGCATTGGGGTTGATTATATTTTCTTTAAAGGTTCTTTGAATTTTTTATATACAAGCTCAGAGAGACGCTGCTTTTTTTCATCTGCTAGCACTGAAAGGATTATTTCTGCAGCTGAAATACCATTTTAACACTTGGAATCTATCTGTAAGTTAAATAAAGGATTATTTTTTTTTACATTAATCAATTTGAGACCTGACAAGGAACTGAAATGTGGCTGCATATTAAAGAACGTTTTAATAATACATAGAGGGAAAGGCCAAAGTCAAGGACTAATGCCAAAATAGTCAATATTACTCCTTGTCTAGCCACTATTCATTACTTAAGGATATTATAATCTTTATTTAAAAAAAACCTAAAAGGACTTCAGGGAAAAACTTCCCAAGTTTGCAATATTAGGGCATATATAAGACTTGGAGTTTGAAGAATGCTACCTGCTTGGAGAATATGTGATAGAGTAGGAAGGTGTCAAACTCTTGACCGGTTCATTGTCAATTAAGATATACCGATAAATAAATGAGACAATAAAGACGAACACACTTAAAATTTGATATCTGGACCCCAACTGCCAAAAGAGGGGAGGGAAAGCTAAGATATACGCTAAGATCAGTTACATGATGGCCCCTCCTAATATCCCATCCTATGCTATCACTAGTATAGTTGTGTGATTGTAACGCTCGCAAAATTGAGAAGGAAGGAGGGGAGAGAGAGAAGGAGGGAGAGAGAGAGGGAGAGAGAGAGAAGGTGGGAGAGAGAGAAGGAGGGAGAGAGAGAGAGAAGAAGGGAGAGAGAGAAGGAGAGGGAGAGAGAGAAGGAGATTGGGAGAGAGAAGGAGAGAGAGAGAGAGAGAGAGAAGAAGGGAGTGAGACAGAAGGAGTGAGAGACAGGGACGGAGGGAGAGAGAGAAGGAGAGGGAGAGAGAGAAGGAGGGAGAGAGAGAAGGAGGGAGAGAGAGAGAAGGAGGGAGAGAGAGAGAGAAGGAGGGAGAGAGAGAAGGAGAGGGAGAGAGAGAAGGAGAGGGAGAGAGAGGAGAGGGAGGGAGAGAAGGAGAGGGAGAGAGAGAAGGAGAGAGAGGGAGAGAGAGAGGAGAGGGAGGGAGAGAGAGAAGGCGAGGGAGAGAGAGAAGGAGAGGGAGGGAGAGAGAGAAGGAGAGGGAGAGAGAGAGAAGAAGGGAGTGAGACAGAAGGAGTGAGAGACAGGGACGGAGGGAGAGAGAGAAGGAGAGGGAGAGAGAGACGGAGGGAGAGAGAGAAGAAGAGGGAGAGAGAATGAGAAGGAGGGAGAGAGAGGAGAGAGAGAGAGAAGGAGGGAGAGAGAGAAGGAGGGAGAGAGACAAGGAGGGAGAAAGAGAAGGAGAGAGAGGGGAGGGAAAGCTAAGATATACGCTAAGTTACATTACAGTTACATGATGGCCCCTCCTAATATCCCATCCTATGCTATCACTAGTATAGTTGTCGTGTGTGTGTAACGCTCGCAAAATTGAGAAGGAAGGAGGGGAGAGAGAGAAGGAGGGAGAGAGAGAGGGAGAGAGAGAGAGAGAAGGTGGGAGAGAGAGAAGGAGGGAGAGAGAGAGAAGAAGGGAGAGAGAGAAGGAGAGGGAGAGAGAGAAGGAGATTGGGAGAGAGAAGGAGAGAGAGAGAGAGAGAGAGAGAGAAGAAGGGAGTGAGACAGAAGGAGTGAGAGACAGGGACGGAGGGAGAGAGAGAAGGAGAGGGAGAGAGAGAAGGAGGGAGAGAGAGAAGGAGGGAGAGAGAGAGAAGGAGGGAGAGAGAGAGAAGGAGGGAGAGAGAGAGAAGGAGGGAGAGAGAGAAGGAGAGGGAGAGAGAGAAGGAGAGGGAGAGAGAGGAGAGGGAGGGAGAGAAGGAGAGAGAGGGAGATAGAGAGGAGAGGGAGGGAGAGAGAGAAGGAGAGGGAGAGAGAGAAGGAGAGGGAGGGAGAGAGAGAAGGAGAGGGAGAGAGAGAAGGAGAGAGAGAGAGAGAGAGAAGAAGGGAGTGAGACAGAAGGAGTGAGAGACAGGGACGGAGGGAGAGAGAGAAGGAGAGGGAGAGAGAGACGGAGGGAGAGAGAAGGACGGAGAGAGAGAAGAAGAGGGAGAGAGAATGAGAAGGAGGGAGAGAGAGGAGAGAGAGAGAGAGAGAAGGAGGGAGAGAGAGAAGGAGGGAGAGAGACAAGGAGGGAGAAAGAGAAGGAGAGAGAGGGAGAGAGAGAGAGAGAAGGAGGGAGCGAGAGAGGGACGGAGGGACTGAGAGCGAAGGAGTGAGAGAGAGAGGGATGCAGGGAGAGAGAAGGAGGGAAAGGCCGCAGAGAGAGTGCCCAGAGAGAGAGACAGGGTACACAGAGAGAGGGTGCACAAAGAGACAGAACACACAATTTTGAATACAAAATTTTGACGGGCAAGTGACTAGTACTAATATAAGGATATTAATATTAATTGATATGCCTCCTAGTTCCAAGTCAGGTCAACCCACACTTTTCCTTTATTCTGAACCACAGACTTCCTTAAAAATTGATCTCAGTAACCAATGAGACAATCCCCCGCACCCTTTGTGTTGAATGAAAAGGTTTTAAGAAGTATTAGTGAAATGATATGCAAAGATAGTTAACAAGAACTTACTCTGAAAACCTTAAATGTAGTAACAGAAGCCAATATCAGCAGAGCTTTACAGATAAATAACTTTATGCCTCTGGAGCCTACAACTGAAGAATATCTCTGCTGTGTCAGTTTAACCAGGCCAGGATTTAATGGTGTCTCTGGTGAATCACTCATTAATCTACCTGAGTTGAGGTAGTGATCTCGTTAAATCCTGGCCTGCAGAGGTGCCACAAAGACTGGATATATGAAAGTCTACTCTAGCATAACTGGTCACGCCTGACACGCCTAAATCTGATTTTTATAGAGCTAGATCCTGATAATTTGAGTATATTTTAAACTTTGCATTTCTTAATTTGGGTGCAAAAAAATGAGAAAATTATATATTTTGTAATATTTAATAGATACTTTCAAGGGTGCACTGTTAATTCTGCGTTGAGCCATTGCTGTAGGACCTTTATGGTAGGTAAAGCCATTTATCCTTTTAATGTTCCAGAAGGCTTTGGTGACAATAAAATATTAGCTGTTCTGGCCGATGTTGAAAAATCCCCATAATAACTCTATACAATTTATGAGAGCGTACAGGGAAATGGCAGATTCTCTTTGAATATGTTAAGTGCTTTTCATTTTGCTATCGATCTTCTCGGCTTATTAGAGTTTAGACCATTAGTCTAGCAATAGCAGGTTAAAGATAAATCAAACACGTTGAGTATCATAGTGAGCTTAATCTTAACCCTTTTCCTGCCCTTTGAAGTGTAAAAAAACATTTCAAATCCAACATTGCGTTAGCGTGTCACTATATTATTGTGTATATCAGTTCTTTATTGTGTGTGTACCCGTTATTTTGTATATCAGGGGTTATGTGTATTTGTGGATGCGGGAAATAATAATTTGCTATATTATTGGTTTTAATCAATGTGTGCATTTATTTATCATCATTTATTATATCAATAATTAGCAATACAATCAAATGAGTGTTAGAAGGACATGGATTCTGGATTTCACCATGAATACAACATACCTATGTATCTCTTTACTTTTGTGTATACTATTTCATTAAGAAGTGCTCTGTTTAAAATCTTTCCTAACTGGTTTTCCCCTATACAGCTCATGAATATAGTGTGCCCTGTCTCATAGCAACCAATCAGTGGAAACATTCTGCAATGTGCTGCTTGAGAGGGGTCACTGACAGGCTAATTTGAAACACTCTGTGTATTCAAGAGCTACAGAGAGACCCAGACAGGTAAGAATTGTATGATTTTAGGCAGAAAAGAAACAAATAAAATAATTTACATAAAAGTAAATAGATACATAGGTATATTATACTCCATGTCCCTTTATTATAGGGCCACGTTGTCCAGTTTATTTGTATTGGAGGCCAGGATTTTGTTTTTGGCTAACAAGAGACCAGAAAACAAAAAGTTCTAAGTAGTGTGCCCTACGGAAGAGTACCACTCAGGGTGAACTTTCTCAAAATGTTAGTTTTCTAGTCCCACTACAGTAAAGTAGTATACCAGTTGGATTGCCCACAATGGCAGGCCAAACTTTAAAATGTCAAACAAATATCAATAGCAACTAATCTGATGTGTTAACCAGCAAATGAAAAGAAGTAATAAAACTTAAAATAATTTCAAGGTTTAACGTTTATTAATCCTGTAGATTAGTCAAAATGGTTTCCAGAACTCTGGCCAATAGGAAACTGTAGCATCTTTAATATCCAGGAAGTACACAAAGTCCTAAAAATCTTGACCACCCGGTCCAATTCTTTCAGGAAATTTCCTTCTGCGTGTCTGTATATATTAGAGTGTCTACATGTTTCATTTTGTCATATGTCCCTGGACACCTCTGCAATTTTCCTATGTCCTTCTAAATATATGGCCTCCAGAACTGGATGGGGTGCCCTCTCTTTAAAAATTGCTTCTCTGTCAGGATGCTAAATTATTTCTCTGACATGTTAATGAATTTCACAGCATGTCTGGAAAAACTCGCACCTTAGCCGAGGTTTTCAGGAAGGGGGAGAGGGGAAAGGGTGGGGGGCCAAGCAGGCAGAAGGAAATCTTGTTTTCATTATACCCAGCCTTAAATAAGTAGGAGAGGTGGGGATGGCCTGTGGAATTGGCGGGGGAGGAGGAGTGGGCCCTCGCTGTTGGTTTTTATACAGCACATGTGGCTTATGAAGCCATCAGGCCCCCAACAGCTGTAAAAAGGCAAGAAATTAGAAACGAGTTTATCATGGCAGGCGTAGGTACACCACCTCTGGCACTGAGCCCGCACCAACATACTCTGCTGTATAGCACCAGGACAGCTCGAGTCTCATTGTCACATAGGGCTGAACCACAAGAGGTTACAATCTACTTCATTTACTCTATCTTTTCAATTCTCACTACCTCCTACCGTCTTATGTCTGCTCCCCCTTTCTTCATTCCTCTGCTGCCCTTAATTTCTTAATGTTCTGACCTTCCCAGCACCTGGCTCTGTGGGGTAGTGAGAACACCCAGCATCTGGAATACAGATTGGCTGTAACTGCACCAGACCTGGTGCACAAACCTAGACGTGCCTGTGTGTATATATATATATATATATATATATATATATATATATATACATATATATATATATATATATATATATACATGTGGCCACCATTTCTGAGAAATCTAGACGTACATATATATATATATATATATATAAAAAAAAAAAAATATATATATATATATATATATATATATATCAGTAATTTATATATTTATATATATAAAAAAATATATAGTAATTTAGTAATTAATAATATATATATATATATATATATATATATATATATATATATATATATATATATATATATTAATATTGAGTATTGCCATATATTGTGATACGTTTTATATTGTACACATGCCTTTTTTTATATTGACAAGAATTCAACAGGTTTAACTTCTCTTTATCAAGTCTGAAGCAATACGATAAAGAGAGGTTAAAGGGATATGTAAGTGAGCTGGATTATGAATGCATCTGATAGAGGAAAATTAGTAGTGTATGAAAACATTTTTTTTTTGCATGAAAACACCCCAAAGTAAACATTAATTAGCTTACCTTGAAGTTAGGAAATTGTGCTATGTTTTTTGGCATTTGCATTTTATCGTGTACACCCCTAGAAAACTCCACCTCAATTAGCATAACATTCAAATTCAGAATCAGGATAATACATTGTAAGTAAGGCCTTTGTCCAATACAAAAGGTATCACAATATACTGCAATATATATTAATAATTACTAAATTACCAAATTACTGGAAATTCACGGCTGCTTCACTCTTGAATTATATATATATATATATATATATATATATATATATATATATATATATATATATATATATATAAATACAGATGGTCCCCGAGTTAAATACAAGATCAATTTCTGAGAAAGTTCTTAAGTCAGATTTGTAGGTAAGTGGGATCCCTGATGAATAATAATAATAATAACAATACTTTATTGGCTCATATGTGGTAGTAATAATAATACAGTATAATAATAATAATAATACCCATGTACTGTAATAATAAGTTACAGAAATAATTGTGCTCTATCTTTTAATTCAAACAGAACAAAAAAAAAAACTCATACAAAATGCCTTGGGAGCTCGTTCTTAAGTTGGGGTCGTTTGTACGCTGGGGACCGCCTGTAAACCAACAAAAATAAACTAGATATGTTATCATATAAATAGCTACATATAACATATGAATGAATGAACATATGAATATGGTATAACATGTAAATGTATATACATTTCACTATCCCTGGCCACACACATTGAAGGCAATTTAAACAGACAGTTATAGACAGGTACACACAAATACGGTGGCACATATACATACTGACAGAAAGTCACATACATTCAGCTTCGCAACACAGGGTCTGACAGCTGGGTGTGGGCTGAATCCAGAATACCTACTGTGTCAATAAATATACAATTTAAATGGTTTTATATGGTGGGGAAGGAGCGGAACATTAGCTGCTCACACTGAGGCACACACAATATATATATATTTATATATATAAATATATACACTCTGGGGTCTGTGTCTGGGTTGCCACACAAGGGATATTAAAATAAATTGATGGAAAGAAACTGAAAAGGCTAGTTGCTCCTGTGCCCACCTGCATTTTACAGGGTAACTTTATTCACATCGTTTTGATGCATTCGGCTCACAGATGTTTACGGGATATCAAAATGTAAAAAAGCAACATGTCGAGACTATTTAAAAAAAATTCTGCCAATACTTGCACAGGGTATGCACAATTATATATGTTGTATTAGTAAAAGTGGATTTATTAAAACCCTGTAAATTATAAAAGATGAAAACCTATACAATGCACTAATTATATTTGTTATAAACTAATTAGTTTGTAAATATCTACACCTTTTTACATGAGGTTACCCTTATTAGTTGCTAATTTATGGCACATGGTAACTGATTAATGCAGGACAGGAGACCTGATAGAACATAGAGGTCGATCAGGGGCGTAGGAACCGGGGGATGGTGGTGGGGGGGCAAATCCCCCCAGATTATATGGTAAATTTCCTACACCCGGGAGGTCGATCATTTTTGGTTACCAGAGAAGCATGATTTGCCAATTTTATGTCAAATTAGTGCTCTTTGCCATAGATTAAAACACCTACAGCCTTATTAAATTGCGATTCAGCCAATTGAAAAGGGCTCTATATAAGCACAGAGTTTTTACAGAAGTTTTTAGTTAGTGAAGACATTGCTTTTGGATAGTAGTTCACTTACTAAAAATGTCTGTAAAAAAATATGCTCTGTGCTTATATAGAGCCCTTTTCAATTGGCCAAATTGCAATTTAATAAGGCTCCTAGCCACAGAGAGGCTAAGGTTTATTTCTCAAGTTATTCTAATTAAATAGAATGAATCAGTTAAAATAGAAAAATTAAACTAAAGTGATATTAGCTACTTAGGTAAAATGTTTATTTGTTATTTTATTGGTTTATTATAAATTGAATACACATGTATGTTATTTATGTACTTGTTTAATGCTATCACTATTAGGCTAATTGAAATAAACAAATTTGAAACCTTAAAAGATCTTACTTTTATTGTAATTAGACCACAACGCTCATTAATAAAAAATGTTTGCCTTACAAAGCAATATATTTAGAACGTTTCTGCTAATTAGACATCCTAAGAAAAAGAGGCAGAGCCTCCGGCAAGAGACATCATTGAAGATAAGTTCTATGATCTCAGTGGATCCTCCTGCCTGGAAGGCTCTGTAGTAGATACCCCAAAGCTTACTAAATTTCCTACTGTAGATAGGAGGAAACAGAAAGTTGGATGTATTATGAGCTTATAAAAGTCAATTCATTGCTAAAAATAGTAATGTGGAAAAAAAAAAAAACACTATTTGACTAACAAACACCAAGAAGCTATACATTTAGGCCCTCATTCAATTGCAATTTGGCCAATTGAATAGGGCTCTAAATAAGCTTATAACACATATTTTTTAAATAAGTTTTTAGTTAGTAAGCATCTATCCAAAAGCAAGGTTTTCACTAACTAAAGACTTCTTTAAAAAATATATGTTATGTGCTTATTTAGAGCCCTATTCAATTGGCCAAATCGCAATTGAATGAGGCCCTTGGTGAGGGATTGCATTCGGCTCATGATTTAGGAATTACAGAAAAGGACATCTGATTTATCTAAACAGGCGTCTACAAAATGATTATAATAAAATGCAAGATTAGGGGAATGGTAAGAGGATGGCAACATTGTTTTAACATATTGCATGATTGAGCCATTTACTTCACAGATTCCTTCCCTCTCCTACTAATAAATAACCTTCTAACTTTTCACACCTTCCTACCTATGTAACTCACATCCTTCCTGAACCTTGCTATTGCTTGTCTGCTCCTCTCCAGGTCTCTGCCTCTTAAATAACCTTTAGATTGTAAGTAGCAAGTTTCCATTCTGGTAAGGTGCTTTGGGAAAAAGCACTTTTTTACAAGACTCGAAGCTCAAAACAGGGCCTTTCATTTTCTACAGTTGTTAATATTTGTATAATGTTGCATATTTCCTTTTTCTTAACCCCTGTACATCGCTACGGAATATGTTGGCACGATACAAATAAAAGATAATAATAATAATAACAATATTAAGATCATTAAAGGGACACTAGAATCTTAGTTTTTATTTGTTTGGGCAATCAGTGAAATAACAGAAAAAAAATGATGAGCCAGTTTACTAAATGTAACCCAAACAACACTGAATAATCAGCATGATCAGTTGGAACAAGCACACCAAGAAAAAACATACAACAATGGAGTATTAAAACAAATTAATGTTATCAGAAGCAAATTAATAACATCTTTAAAGTAGAATTGGACTGTTCATTAATTGGTTATAGTGTATTTTCTGTGTTAAAGTTATTAAGCCTAATAGACCATTAGCACATAAATTAAAGGGATATATTAAACAATCTAAACTTATAAAAATCTGCATATCCAAAGGCCATATCACACATAATCCAGTTAATATAAAAAAACTTTTTTTTAAATCAGTCAAAAATTATATTAAGTTTGAAAGAAAGCAAGCATACAGAAAATATAAAAACAATTAAATGAGTGTAGGCTTCATAAACTAAACAAAAAATAATTTTTCCAATAACTTCAGAGGAAATAAAAAGAACAATAGGAAATGTAAAACTTGGGAAATTACCGGGACCGGATGTGTAATATATCTCTATTATAAGAAATTCATAGAATTGTTAACACCATATCTTATTAACTTATTTTGTTTAGTATTGGGAGGGTCAAAATTACTTAGTAAGATGCGTAAAGTGATATGGAAGGTTCCCTGTTTTTAATACTAAAATAAACTACATACATGTTTATTAGCATATCTAAACATAATTTGATTTATTTTTTTTGCGTCATTCAGTTGGTTCCAACTATCCGTGACTTCATGGACCGTAATATACCAGAACATCTTTATGTCCATGGTCATGCAGATACACTTGGTATTCATGGCAGAGATACTGGAGTGTGTTGCCAGTTCCTTCTCCAGTGAGCCACAGCATACAGCTCCTGGTATTACTAGGTGCTCTCCCATCACAGTACTGACCAGTTCCAACCCGGCATGGCTTTAGGGTGGGTGTCCTCTTGGTTCCCTGACATGTAATCGAACCCAGGTTGAAAGCTTTAGAAGCACTGAGTCCTGACTAACAGGGAACCCTCATCATTTGCTTAACAAGTGCTTAAAAGCTCTGTTTTTATTCACTGAAATCTTCCAAACAGTCCCTGTCAAGGTCTGCCCGCAGCAGCTCATGCATACAGTGTTTCTATTGGTGCTGGATGTACTAGCCACTTACAGACTGTTTCTCAACAGCATGTTTTGAAATTCTGCTGAGAAACAATTAGTGATTGGTTAGTATATCTAGTTCTACAGAGACACTGTGTACATTTGGACTATTTGGAATATTTCAGTGAGTAAAAACAGAGCTTTTAAGCATTTAAAAATAAAATGATTGGTTTCAATATACAAATACTTAGGTAGTTTTTTTTAAAATATTAAAAACAGGGAAACTTCCACATCCCTTTAAGGCTAAAATAGCAATATCATCAAGAAATGTAGGCGTAAAAATGTTATCTAAAATAATAGATAGATTAAAAAGATATTTATTATCAAAGCTTATTCTTTTTGACACGATGGTGTCCATCACAAGGAGACAGGCAGCAGATAACATAAAACATAAGAAAAATAGTAAATTTGATAGTAAATAATAAAATACAATCTTGTTTATCACTGGATAAAGAAAAGGGGCCTCATTCTATTATCGGCCGCAGCCGTTGCGGGGCCGCAAGGACCGGACGCAAGCTATTCGGCTATTCTATTCCCCTCCGGCCGGGGATTCCGGCAGGCTTGCGGCCGGTGCCTTGCTATCTCTTGCGGCCGCTCGCGCCGGAGGAAATCCTTTGATCTAAAACGGCCGCAAGGAAATCGGCCGTAAGAAAATCCTATTTGCAATTCTATTGCTCCGGGAAACCTCTCTGCAAGGCTGAAACCGAGCCTCAGCTTACTTGCAGGAAAGAGGTCCCGCTAGCACCAATTAAGCACGAAATATAGCCCAAATAAAGCCATCCTGCACTTTGAGAAGACTATAAAGTGATTTTCGGTGTTAGCAAAAATAGCACAAAATTCCCCTATACTCAAATCCGTAAAATATATATTTTTTAATATACGTCAAATATCCATGTAAAAAGTCCATAGGGCTTGGAGCACCTCAGACCCGCCCACGCCGCAGCCGGAAAATAAACAGTTAATTTGAACTCGGGTTTGGGCTGATGTGCAAGCTTGAGAGTGGGTTACTATTAATCCTCATGTCCCCCAATATGATCCCTAGCATTTACAGAGCTGTACAGTGCAGGCTTGAATTTATTTTTGACTTTTTAGATTTCAGAGCTTACGGCCGGTTGCAAGATTTACGGCCGGCCGTAAGAGGAGATCCTTGCGGGGCCGTTTAATTGAATTGCGAGTTAACTGAACCCCCGCAAGGAATCGCAGCCTTACGGCCGGTTTACGGCCGATAATAGAATGAGGCCCAAGGTGTTTAATTCCCTTGGATTTTCCGGTGTTAGATTATAAAAAGCTTAAAACAGGGACATTTCCATATACAGTACCTTTAAATCACGCTCTTTTAAATGCATGACAAAGTGATTGTGTTCCATGCCCCTTTAAGTATTGAAGAGTAGAGAATTCAGGGGTAATGAATCAAAGAGTTAAGTTACAGAAATAGTGGTAAATCTCACTCACCTAATAGTGGAAAGGCCCATCGGAAGATGCAGCAACAAAGACAAAGTAAGAATGTTTAGGATTTAAACAAAAGTCAGCTTTTAAGGTAGATAGAATGTACAGACAAGATGGGTTTATTGATTCATTGTTTCTTATCTGTGCTTCTCAAAATCTAAAATCAAGTGAATACAGAGTCTTTAAGGCAGCTCAAAAAAATAGGACAATTTGTGGCGCACAAATCTTGGTATTTCTCATATAATTCAGTGTTTTTAATGCATTCTCTCCATTATTCCTTTGTCTCCTCCTCAGCCTGCACCTGTAATCTTCATGCCCGACGATGCCGCTTCAACATGGAGCTGTATAAACTGTCAGGGAGGAAGAGTGGTGGCGTGTGTCTGAATTGCCGGCACAACACAGCGGGAAGGCACTGCCATTACTGCAAGGAGGGTTTCTACAGGGACGTCAGCCGCGCTATCACCGACCGCAGAGCCTGCAAAGGTGAGGATTGATGGGTGGTGAGGAGTAGACACCCAGGAAAAGTGGAAAACGTGGAAAATGTGCCACAATTAACAGGTTTTCGGTTCTGTTTTAGGCATGCAAATGTACACACAAGTGTATTATTTTGCTTACCAGATTTAAAAATGATAGAGGGACAGATTTAAGCAATCCTTACCTGCATTAAAATGCAACATTCCTATAAGCTCGATCACAGACAGCCCGTATGTCTGCAGGTTTGTTGCAGGCTCCCGTCCATGTCCGATTGCGATGCTATTCAATTGCTCAAGCACGCAAGTTACTGGCCCAAAGCCAAAGAATTCGGGAGACTGTAAGTTGAGGGGTTTACCCATCGCCATTTTCTCAAGGCCGTAACCCGTAGGCTGTTTGGAGCCCGCAAAAAGACGCCAATTGAATAGCAAATTAACTTGCGACCTCACTTACGGTCTACCGGATTGCCCTAAACCTTAATTGAATGGGGGACATACTGTTTCACACTTTGAATCACTGTTGTTCAGTCATCTACGGCTCTCTGTGACCATATGGACCTAAGCACTTATGTCTCTGTTGGCAAAGATACTGGAGTGGGTTGCCAGTTTTTTCTCAAGTGGACCCTAATTTGTATGACCTTTCTGTTATGACCTGCCCATTATTGGTGACCCTACATGGTACGGATATATATAGTGTTGTTCAGTGCTTCAGTCATGTCTAATTCTCAGTAACCATATGGATGCGGCACACCAGCCACAACTGTGTGTGTTTCTGGACATGTTGATCAATAAGGTTTATTTTGGCGCACAACAAAAAAAAATATTTCTTGAGATTCCGAGCAGAAAAATAGTGTTTTTAACTTATTTTTAGGTGTCCAAATATACACACAAATGTACTATTTCTTTAGTGCAGAATTTTATTAACAATAAAAATACAGATAACAAAGAGAACAATTCAGAAATCAAAATACAATTTGAAATTGATAAAAAATTAAAATAAAAAAACAGCATTTTATCCAAAACATCTTATGATTGACCTAAATAAAAATGTAAATATACGCAAATTAAATGTAACATAAATTACATTTTATTATAATATATCATTTTTCTCCCAGAGCCTACTAACTACATGGTATGGTTACTAAACGGTTAAACTTCCATTCAATTCTAGGAGAATCTCCCTAAATCCAGTCTGATCCCCAAATGTCTTCCATCTCTCTCCCTCTCCTTTTTCTTTAGGTTTTTTCTTTCATTTCCCAACACGTTCCTTTTTCCACCATTAAAACAAAAAAAAAATCCTGGAAAGAATTTTCCCTTCTCTGTCTTTCTTTTTTTTTTCCTGTCCCATAACAAGGTGGCAATTAGTTTCTCCTAATGAGCCCTAACGTGTTCCCCTCCCCCTCTCCCCCTTTCCTTTGCCAGGTTGCCATTGGCTAAATGACTCTACCAGCTGTGCATTTCCACATTTCGGCTAAATTCCTCCCATTTTTCACACGGAAAATACAACTCCCTCTTATAAACAGCTGCAGCTGAGGTAGCTGGTGTGAGATGGGCCTGAGACAGCTGTTTAAAAGGATATAAAAAAGCCATTTTACACTAATCAGTTTGGTACAATTAGTGGACAAAGTTATTAAAAAAGGTAAAATAAATTAAATTGGACTTACCTACAGTTTTATTGGTTTGTGTGTGACCCACTTGGATTTGTTCTTCTAGTGTCCCAATAGGTTTGTGTAATGGATCACCGAAGTTCCCTTTCTGCACAACTGCTAAAATGGAAAATTATATTTTTTTAGAGAAAAATTGACCTAGTAATTTTCTTATACATTCTCCTATATCTATGTCCTGACCTGTTACATGTGGGGTAATTATGAATGCTGTGAAATTCAAGTAGGAGTGTAGTTAATATTCAAGATTCTGTCCTACTTGACATGACCGATAAACCATAAGGAAGGTCTTAGAAACAAACAAGAATCTTCTCAAGAAGGCGTATAATAAGTAACAAAAGCTGTTAATGTATTTTAGTTCATTTTTTCCGATTCTCAAGAGTAGTTCTTCAAATGAACACATTACAAATATGGATGTTCTAGAATCACTTAAACCACCACGGTGGTCAGTTTTTAAATTGGATTTATATAGTCTTTTGAAGCCCCTTCTGGATCGCTACCTTGTTGTGGTGAAGGGGTTTGTGTACCTCAATGAGGATGTTAGCTATACCATGTAGGGTCAACCACGATGGGCAGGTCATAGCCATGGGTGTAGGAACCCAAAAAAATCTGTGGGGGGGGGGGGATAATTTAACTCAACCCCCATAACAGGAAGCAGGAGCGGATCTACTGCTGGGCATTTTTCATGTTTTGTTGCCTCACAAACTGGAATTAACATGGATTATTTGAGGATTTGCATCATTTAATTTACAGAACATGCCCACAAGATGCTTTTTTTAATTTTTATTGTGAAGCAATAAAATCAAATAGGACAAAATAACAGAAAAAAAGTCAATGTGCATAACTATTCACCCCCCTAAAGCCAATCACAGCTCCAAGTCACTTTGGATAAGTCTCTATGAGCTTGCCACATCTTACCACTGGGATTTTTGCCCATTCCTCCCTGCAAAACGGCTCCAGCCCCTTCAAGTTGTATGGTTTGCGCTTGTGAACAGCAATCTTTAAGTCTGACCATGGATTTTATATTGGATTGAGGTCTGGGCTTTGACAAGGCCATTCCAACACATTTACATGTTTCCCCTTAACCTTCCTGGCGGTATGATTATTTCAGTATTTAGAATGTTAAAGCGGTACATTCTAAAATACTGACATAATCATACTGCCTTTAGGCACCATTACCCCTCCCCCCTCTCCTCCTCCCTTTCCCCTTCTCCTCCTTCTCCTCCTCCATTTCCCCCCTCTCCCCCCTTATCCGCCCGCCTCCATTTCCCCCCTTATCCGTCCCTCCTTTCCCCCCTTATCCTCCTCATTCCACCTTATCCTCCTGATCCTCCCCTCTTATTCTCCTAAACCTCCCCCTATCCTCCTCATCTTCCCCCTCTTTCCCCCTCACCCTCCTCTTCCCCCTCTTCCCACCTCACCCTCCTCTTCCCCACTCACACTCCTCTTCCCCCTCACACTCCTTTTTCCCCATCACCTTCTCTTTCCCCCCACCTACTCTTCCCCCCCTCACCCTCCTCTTCCCTCCCTCCTTCCACCCTCTCTTCTCTCTTTTCTTAGCCTCTGATCAGCTCCTGCTGCTGATCGGAGGCTCGCAGCGCGTCTTATGCCTGTCTCTTGAACCAACATATGCTAATGACATGACGCGCTTGTGACGTCATTTGCATATGCCGGTTCCAGGGAAAGGCATAAGATGAGCTGCGGGCCTCCGATCAGCAGCAGTAGCTGATCGGAGGCTAAGAAGTAGACTTGAGACTTGGGAGGTGAGAGGTGAGAGGGGGGAAGGAGGAAGGATAAGGGGGGAGGAGGAGGAGGAAGATGGGGAGGAGCAATGATTTACCCTGGGTCACACTCGGGATTACCGTTAGGAAGGTTAAACCATTCTAGTGTTGCTTTAGCAGTGTGTTTGGGATCATTGTCCTGCTGGAAAGTGAACCTCCATCCTAGCCCCAAATCACGCACAGAGTGGTATAGGTTTTGCTCAAGAACATCCCTGTATTTAGCACCATTCATCTTTCCCTCATCTCTGAACAGTTTCCCAGTCTCGGCTGCTGAAAATGGATGGGATGGTGCTCTTTGGGTGATGTGATGTGTTGGGTTTGCTCCAGACATAGCGTTTTCTTTGATGGCCGAATAGTTACATTTTAGTCTCATCAGACCAGAGCACCTTCCTCAATACATTTTGGGAGTCTCCCACATGCCTTTTCGCAAACTCAAAATGTGCCATTTTGTTTTTTGCTGAAAGTAATGGCTTTCTTCTGGCCACTCTACCATAAAACCCAACTCTATGGAGCGTACGGCTTATTGCCGTCCTATGTACAGATACTCCAGTCTCTGCTGTGGAACTCTGCAGCTCCTCCAGGGTTACCTTAGGTCTCTGTGCTGCCTCTCTGATTAATGCCCTCCTTGCCTAGTCCATGAGTTTTGGTGGGCGGACGTCTCTTGGCAGGTTTGCTGTTGTGCCATGTTCTTTCCATTTGGTTATGATAGATTTGATGGTGCTCCTGGGGATCATCAAAGATTTGGATTTTTTTTATACCCTAACCCTGACTTGTACTTTTCAACAACATTGTCCCTTACTTGTTTGGAGAGTTCCTTGGTCTTCGTAGCAGTGTTTGGTTAGTGGTGCCTCTTGCTTAGGTGTTGCAGCCTCTGGGATTTTTCAAAAAAGGTGTGTATATGTAATGACAGATCATGTGACACAGATTGCACACAGGTGTACATCATTTCACTAATTATGTGACTTCTGAAGGTAATTGGTTGCACCAGAGCTTTTTATGGGCTTCAGAACAAAGGGGGTGAATACATACGCACATGCCAATGTTCTGTTTTTTATTTCTAAAAAATAGTTTTATGTATATATTTTTCTAATTTCACTTCCCCCCACTTAGACTATTGTGTTCTGATCCATCACATATAAATTCAGATTAACAAAACATTGAACTGAAGGCTGTAATGTAACAAATAGGTATAAAGTCAAGGGGGGTGAATACTTTTGCAAGGCACTGTAGGTTCCAGGCAATAGGAGTGCTAAGCGAAACATCTCTAAACGGGGCAGTTTAACATGGGGAAGATAGGGATAGAGAAACTCGTAAAAAAACACCAATTTCAATTGAAATGTAAACATTTTTTGGTTTTATATGAACTTCAAAAGAACAGCAAACATAACACTAACACAAACTGAACATTAGCAGAACTATAAACTTTAAATTATTGATGTTGAAGCTTCTGTTTTCTTATAGCGAATCAGAACGTTCGAAGGGGACCAGCATGCAAAAACAGCGTTCTAGTGGGGCAATGCTATAGAAAATCAGAGCGTTAAAAGGGATCTGTCAGGAAAAACAGCTCTTCTATAGTGAATCAGCTCTAAACGGGCTAGCTTTAAGCGGGTATTGCTGCATATATAAATAAATATATATATATATATATATATATATATATATACATTATGAGTCAAAGCTTTCATGGGTAAGACATACTTCTCCATAGCACCGACCCTCTAGTGGCCAAATCTGGTAGTGCATGGTTAAGTTGAATTTTGCTATTTTTTGTGTCTACTGTTCATTTAATCTGCGGGGGAATTGTTCCCCCCTATCCCCCCCAGTCCCTACTCCCCTGATCATAGCAAATCGCGGCCTAATGGAGAAGGAAGTGGCAACCCACTCCAGTATTTTTGCCAAGAAAAGCATATGGAAAAGCACATCCAGAAACGCAGATGTGCCTGTTGTGATGCGCCCATATAGTCACCAAGAGTTGGACACGACTGAAGGACTGAACAACAATGATATATATATATATATATATATGTATATATATACATTTACATTTATATATACAAGTCTTTTGAAGAACTAAATTTGATAATGGGCAAAATGTTTTTAGAAATCAAAAAAAAAAAATCTCACACATCTTCTCCTTTTTCATGAGGTTGTACTTTTGTAATCTAAAATTAGTCCTGTTGAACGAACTACCAGTTTTAGCTGCCATATACCATTTGTGCTGAACAAAACCTCAATTGAATGTCTCTTTCTACTCGAGGAACCAAACTAGTATTTCCACAGCAGCATAAGTAATATGTTCGAGGATCTATTATTTTTAACATTAAAAAAACATGTTGCTTATTTTTACTTCTTCAAAAGAGCATATTTTTTATTTAGGACTAGAGTGAATGCGGGTTCCCTGGTGATCAAATGCGTGTTCCCTTGTGGTCCAGTGGTAAGGAGTTGGTGCTTCCACCGTTGTCAACCTGGGTTTGATTTCATGTTAGGATACCAAGTGGTCACACCACCCTGATGCCAAGCAGGCTTCGGCCTGGTCAGTACTGGGATGGGAGACCACCTAGGAATACCAGGAGCTGTTTGCTGTGGCCCACTGGAGAGGGAATTGGCAACCTGCTTCAGTATCTCTGCCATGAATACCAAGTGGATCAGCATGACCATGGAAATAAAAAATATTCTGGTGTGTTACGGTCCATGAGGTCATGGAGAGTCGGAAACGACTGAACGACACAAAAAAAAAGGAAATGTCTGGAATACAAATAGAAATATAGATTCAAAACCGTGGGCCTGTCTATACTCCAGCCATTTTTTTATTTTCTCACTCCATTGTCCGTGGGCAAACTACATCACTAATACTGTGTACATTACTTAGTGTATCTGCAAATTACTTCAGGATCGTCTAACCTGTAGATTTAATACGTTCTATAATTGAAGGTTTCTGCCCTCTCCTGTTTGCTAGACCTATTAAGGTTATGGAATGGGTTTCCTGTGTCCATGTAAGTGGTCTCCTATATCATAATATTTTCTTTTACATACTTTATTCCATAAGATACATTCCTACTGTGAATGAACAAAGCTGACAATATATATTTTTCTACCTCAGACACAGGGCTTATGCATGATTACTAAAAGTATGTATGTGTGCCAAAGCTTTTCAACAGATTTTTCGTTGCACATTAACTAATTAAGTTGATCCACACTTTTTAGTATGGGTGTGCCAAATGCAACAAAATTGTTAATCAGGAATCTGTCTAAAAATCTTTTAAATAATACAGATGGCCAAACTGAAAAAAAAAAATGTAGGTAAGTAGTAATGAGCTCTAAACCATAAAATTGTTGAAGGGAAGTGAAAAATGTTTGTATGAAGAGTCGCTTACATTAAAGGCAAAGAGATGTTGCTCGCTCCTCTTCTCTCAGGACCACTTAAAGGGATATGCAAGTTTCATGGATTGATATATTTCTGCAATCCTTAGGCAAAAAGCAACCATTATTTATGCATCACATCTCATAAAACATTTTATTTTTTATTAACATCTAAAAATGCCTATTATGATTATCTTGACACCTCCAGGGGGTGTCTACACAAGCATCTGATCCCCCCACAATCAGCATCCAGCATCAGGGGAGCAATATTAACCGACTATTGCTCAGCCAATCTCCTTGCAGCTTCCTGTCTGTATGTCAGCAGCCATACATAGCACATATCAGTGATTCACTACATATCCCAGGCTGCTTTTCAGCACAAACAGAAACCCCAGAGTTAATTCAAGAATTTCGGGTAACCTGATTGGCCAAAACAAATCATTTTAAATTTGATGCTAATTTAGCCTGGGTTTGGAGGGTGTTAACCCTAATTTCCAACTTTTGCTTGGTAATAGGTGGCTGAGCTTCTGTAACAAGTGAGAAGACACATGCTAAGATAAAGAAGCAGCAACCACAATTCTATTAACTGATTACAGAATAATGGTCTTATCTTACAAAAACTGGCTGCCTTGTTAAATGTTACTATGTATTTTAGACAGAGCAGCAAGAACAATCATGTATGATCACATGTATAGTTTTCAGTGATCGTAACAAGATGTTGGTAACGCAGGTGCGACCTCGCGAAGCGAGGTTGCAACCGCGAGCCTTGTCAAGCGAGGCGTGCCAGTGGCGCTGTCACACATGCAAGCCTCGCGAAGCAAGGCAAAGTAGCGGCACAGTATTTAGGCCACAAGCCAAGAGCGTAACTCGAAAAGCCCTAAAAACAAAAAATATTTAACAAATATAATAACACACTCACAGACAGCACAGGGGGCGAGCCAGGAAGTAAGGAGTAAGGTTGCAAGCAATTTTGAGCCATATTTGTGGGTTTTCGTCAAACCAAAATCGGCTAAGCGAGGAAAAAATGGAGGACGAAAAAGTAAAGATTTCTAAAACTGAATGAAAACGAGACTGAGCGAAGCCAGGCACGCGGGATTTAGAAAATACACAACGGCAAACGCAGTAACACTTACACCAACAATGCCAGGCACGCAGGACTTTGAAAATAACATTCAGCAGACATAAAGATGAGAAAGACACAGGGAAGGGACAGGGGGGAGATGGTTGAAAGAGACACATGGGATTCCCAAGCACAAAACTTGCAGGTTAATGAAACCTGTAATGAGGGCCCGTATAGTAGGCGGGAGGAAAGGCTCAAGGCGCTCATCACCGGGCTCATGAGGAGCACCGCGAGCTGGAGACGCTGGCAATGAGCGCCAAAGGCGCTCATTGCAAGCCCCGTGATGAGTGCCGAAGGTGCTCAGCGTGGGGTTCGCGATGAGCGCCGAAGGTGATCAGTGAAAAGCTGGAAAGTTGAAGTACACGGGGGAGAGGCTCACATAATTAGCTTTTCAAGTCCGACAATTATCTTCTTAATGGGCAAGAATAATCCAAGTTTCAGTAGATCTTTTCTATATGCAACAATATATTCATAACTAAAATATCCCATACTTGTGTATTCAGAGATTTCTAATATTCTGTCTGTACTAGGTAACTTATTACTGGGTACCATAAGAGTCCTTTACACTCCTTTGATAAATACACCAAACAATCTTTAAGTTGGTGGATTTCTGACTCAATCCATCATCTTTCCAAAAGTCTTACAAAAAAGTGTGCCGCAGGGTTCATAGACCATCGCTATATTTCTCCCCATGATGTCTTGATCAGTTTAGGGTTACTTTTGCCCAAATCAGAGCTTAAAGCCATATCTAAATTTCCTGGATTATGAATGCATCTGATAGAGGAGAATCAGTAGTATATGCAGACATTTTTTTGCATGAAAAATACCAAAATAAACATGTACAAACTCACCCTGATATTGGCTAAATCTTTTAAGTTTGCAAGCTGAGGCTTTTGTTAGTTGACACCCCTGAAGATCCCTGCTACAATTAGCATAACATGTATAATTTGTTTTGGCCAATCAGAAGAAAGCAGAAATGTAGTCTCTCTCTCTACCCTTGTGCTCTGATTAACCTGTGAGCTCAGACCCCCACCAACCATGTGATTTCATCCTGCAGCAAGTACTTAGTTTGACCTTTCTGGCAGAGACCAAACTCTGTACCTGACTGCTCTCCTCAATGTACTATTTATTTCAGCTCTCTGTGGGCGTGCAAAGCTGGATTTTACTTTCCTGTCTAGAACTTTGTAAGTACACTGAGCTTTTCTATAGAACACATATTTTTCTGTTAGTCACTACCTGTTTTTTACAAAACATTTGAAACCCAGGCAAAGATATATATACCTATAAATCTTGTCTTAGAACCCAAACTTAACTGATTTTAATTCACTCATGACTACTAATTTAACACAACAGCAAAGATTGTTTATTTTTTTATTTTTAAAATGTCACTGGGCCTCTTGTGCAGGGGGCCTAGTAATTAAAAATATTGTGTACCCTTCAAGTCAACTCTCTTTTTTGCAATTCAAATGGGGATTCCTACTCTTATGCTGTCCTCAGAACTGCTGCTGTAGAAATCAGCTCCATAATTTTGTACTGTGCTTTGGTGAAGTAAGATAACGGGATCTACAGGCACATTTAAGAACTATGACCTCATAAAACCTAATTCCATATGCAATTGTTGTGTTGCAACCTTATTCATAAACACAAATCTAGGTAGTGGAGATGCAGGTTCGAATCCCAAGTTGTGACAGATTTATAATAGAGACCAGCAGTTTTGAGGCATCAGCCTCTATTTATGGTTCATATATAGGCAACAGGACTATCCATGGAGCTACTCCATGAGCAGATTGCAGAGAATGGTCCAAGTTCAACATGGCAGAATTTAACTGGTCACTACGCAGCAATGTAAATAAATAAAAAACCTCTCCAGCCACTTTTGGCTTCTGCCAAATTGTTGGCCGTCAATGAGTTTTTGGATGTAACTTTCCAGAACTTTGGCATAGACTGTAAGCCTGATGCTGCCAGCTTCATAAATCATGGTTATTCAGACATGAACCATTCTCTTTAATGTGGTACCAGCCAGAACATCCTAAGACAAAACTTGCCCAGCATTTAGGTAACCAAGTAACTCAACTGCTATTGCTAGATACTCAACCACTAGACCTGGGCTACTCTCCCATATTACCCAAAAGAATATTCCCTTTGATTTCAACCTTTTGACATCACTTACGTAGTGTCCATATTATTCTAACCTATAGTTTTTCCAACTAGTTATTTAATTGCAATTTACAATTAGCCTCTTGTTACTATGAAATCCAAGCACTTGTGGTCATCCATTGCCATGAAATTCCTTCATAGAAACACCTACTATATGGTGAAGAGATAGCTCCAGTATTCAAACATTATGTACAGTACTAGAGAACCCTATATTGTTTTTAGGTTATTTTTTTAGAAGGTATTACAAACTATTAGGTACTGTCTTCCAGAACCGGCGGCTGATTTTCAAAATGTAACTCCCATGTAGACTTCAGCTAACTTGTCTGGAAATTATGAAAATTAAGTATTAATTGCTCCAGTTCTTAAAGCTAGTGTGCAGGTGTCGTATAGCCATAGGCTGTCATCAAACTCAAGTATTGGGGCAGTGTGTCTACCAGATGCGAAAAGACGAAGGTCTTATGTACCCTGTATGTCTTTCAGCTTGTGACTGCCACCCAGTGGGAGCAGCAGGAAAGACCTGCAACCAGACCACCGGTCAATGTCCCTGTAAGGATGGCGTGACTGGTCTGACATGTAACCGATGTGCCAAGGGATATCAGCAGAGCCGCTCACCAATTGCTCCCTGTATCAGTAAGTCTCCTTTATATTACCTTGTTGATCTGTCCTTTGTAATATCCCCAACTATCCATGCTATCTTCTTTTTAGCAACCCCATTATACTCATTGTCTCTTGCCCTTATAATCACCCTACATCAAGTCCAAATTCCCTAATATATATTACAAAGTATTGTGCATATATATATATATATATATATATATATATACATCAAAGCAGTACTGTCTGTGGGTAGGATACTTAACTCATGCATATCCATCCTTTGCTATGCCCCAAAGCTGTGTTATAATGGAAGGTATGGGATATAAAATGGAAATATGATTTAAAGAGTATGATATATTGTGAGCTCATTTGCATGTACATGCCCAGTTTCCCAGAGTGCAGTGCAAACACTGTATTTCTTCAGATTTTAAGCAGGAAGTATAATCTTGGGCATTATCTTGAATCAGTGTGGGTTAGCATAGTCTTACAATTGTCCATCTTTGAGACCAAGGTGCCATCTAAACTTTCCTCCCTGGAGCAATACCTTTACTCTACTCCTTTTTAATGCCATTATATCACTACATCATCACATTTCTTGCTTATGGTAATGCTTCTTTGCCCTTTATGTTATCCCTTTCTTTTATTACCTTAACTACATAACTATAACTCCGTCTCTTGTATTTAAACCTTGGAGGTATTTAGTGGTTAACTGCAGTAATTTACCTAAATCGTCTCTATTTGCCATTTTTCTTCCCAGAAATCCCAACCGTAGTCCCTACCCAAGCCCTCACCAGCACCGAGGAGCCAGCTGGTAAGTTATACCATCTGCAATTCTTCTAGAAAGCGACCCGAAAGTAAACGAAATTACCGCTCCAGCCAGTTCATTGAGTCAGGAGGAAGATAGGGGATGCCAGACGTTTAAAGCGTGCATCAAAACACTGGGATTTTTCCCTGCTTTTCTGAGACAAGCTGTTTGGAGAAAAGTTTTTTTTCCGGGCTGCCAGCCAGAATATATGCCAGGCCGCAGGGGGTAGGAAACTGGCAGGCAAGGGGTTAATCGGGGCTGGCTTCTTTCCTGAAGTTTTAGGGAAGCAAAGAGAGAAAATATAAGAAGAAATTGAAGAGCAGGATAAGGGAGCTTTGGATTTGATGAATGAGGTGAACGAGTTAAACCAACATGATGATAGGTGGGAAGCAGTGGGCACATCTGGGTATCAGGTAGGGGCATTAGGGGTAAAATCATGGCAAAGTACGTAACAGGGGATGAAAGGGGAGAGTCAGTCAGGGTGATATGAGTGAAAGGGAGGGGCAGTTAAGTTGACAGGCATTGTAAAGAGAGACAATCAAGATGGCAGAGAGACAGAGAAGACTAAACAGGTTGAAAAAAGTTAAAGCCAAAATGGCAGAAGTGACAGAGCATCAGTCAGAATGAAAGAGAGACTATGTCTGATTGACAGGAAGGGCAGCCATTACACTGAAAAGGGGGGCAATCAATGTGACTGATTAGAATTAACAAGAGGGTATGTCCGAGTGATGGCCAAGGTGGTGGAATGAGTGCCTTGGCTAAAAAATGAAATGGGTGGGTGGGAAAGGGGTCATGGCTTCGGTAAATCATAGTCGAGTCATGGCAGGAGGAGGGAATATTTCATGATGAAAAATTGTCTGACAGCAGAAAAAAAAAGATGAGAGGGAGGGTATAGCTGTGGAATTGAGGACACTCAAAATGGCAGATGAAAACTGGGAGTTAGGGTCATGGGTGTAGGAGACAAAAATCTGGGGGGGGGGGGGTACCGCATTTAGAATAAAAATAACACACAACTGTTTCTCTACACACATTGAAAAATCTGGGGCAGGATTTGTCCCCCTCGTCCCGCCTAGTTCCTACACCCATGGTCAGGGTGACAGATAATATGGCAGTGAAGGGACGTTCAGGGTGAGTGAACTGTTATAGGAGACACAAATCAGGGTAACAAGGGAGTAAGGATGACCTCAGGGTGACAGAACAATTAGAGAGTATCATCGGGGTAACGCGGTTCTGAAGAATGAATGGACACTCAAGGTGACAGAACAATGAAAGATGGTACCATAAGGTAAATCTATGTAATATTGTTGTGAGAAGCACTCAGGGTAACAAAGCAATGAGAGAGGGTACTATAAGGGTAAAAAAATAATGAAAACTGAATGACAGGTGAGCAGTGAGAAAGGATAAAGTCACGGTAACATGAGTAGGAGGCATTCAGGGTGGCAGAGTAGTGGGAGAGGATATATTGAGGGTAAGGGGGGATTAGGGTGAAAGAACAGGGAGACTGAATTACAGTGAGGCTGAAATGTTAGTGAAGGAGCACTTAGGGTCACAAAGCAGTGAGAGAAGGGAGAGAGTCAGGTCACCAAAAAGGAAATGAGGTCTGCTTCCATTGCACATGTTGTTTTCTCCAAGGGAACTGCGACTGAAAACTATTATAAATCAGTTCACTGCTTGGGGAGTTCCTTTGGCAGCAAAGTGGTTAGACGTCCAGTCACATGTAGAGCCGCAGTGTCCAAATGACATGGATACAGGGAATATAAATCTGGCTGATACCTACCTCAAATTCATTATACAAATAGGAATATTCAAAGAAAACAAATACATTATTAATATCGCAAACAGTTTTAATGATCTTTTAAGCAATGTTTAAAGTGTTTATCCATGCAGTGATATAGCTGTTAGTCAGTGTACTGGGAAACACAAACTCAAATGTCTGCCTTGTTAAAATTCATCGAAGGACTACGTTTATTTTTGGAGCACTAGAGTAGAAAGGGTTAAGAGTCCTGGCTTTTGGGGGAGTGTGGCGCTGCCCACCTGTGGTTGGAAGTTGGAGTACTGAGTACCGCTGCTCTCTGATGATCATCTGTGGAGGGGGCGGCTGGTCAGGACTCTCACATACAACATTCCTGTGGTCTGGAAATGCCCCACCCCTCCCAGATTTCATTTTATTAATTTTTCTGGGGTATGAGCACTCTTGTACGTGTGCACGCAGACAGTACCCTGCTACTTAGCCATCACTCTGATACATGTGCACATAGACAGCACTCTGATACATGTGCACATAGACAGCACTCTGATACATACATATACACAAATGGGACTCTAATACATGTGAACATAGGACGCACTCTGATTTGTGTGTGCTCTAAAAGCACTCTGATTTATCAACCAGCACTCTGATACACCTATGCACAGCTGGGTTTCTAATACATGTCTGCATTCTGATATATACCTGCCTGTCAAAAATGACGGGATTAAAATTGTAAGGCTGGCAATGCTGTTTGCCGCACATTGTGAGGTGTTCGGTGCTCCTTGTGAGCCTCTCCCCCCCCCCCCCCCCCCCGTGTATTTCACGTTTCCTGCTTTGCACTGATCACCTTTGGCGCTCTTTGCGAGCCCCACGCTGAGCTCCGAAGACGCTCATCGCGGGGATCGCAATGAGCGCCTTTGGCGCTTATTGCAAGCCTCTCCCGCTCACAGTGCTCATCGTGTGCCCCACGATGAGCAGCTTCGGCACTCATCGCGTGGCTCGCAAAGATCACCTTCGGCGCTCATTGCAAGCCTTTACTCTTGCCGCACATTGCAGGGTTCGTTCTTATTTTTGGTGGGTTTTTAGAGTTATGCTCTTAAACAGTGCTGCGCTGCTGGCGACCCTTGCATTGCGAGGCTCGCATGTGTGATGGCTAAGTGCTGCGCGGCAGCTCGCATGTGTGACGGCGGCATGTGTGACGGCTGCGTTACCAACATCGCAAACGTTACGAACAGCGCAAAGACCCACAACTATATATGTGATATACTCATACAGCACTCTGATCCGGCAACACATACAATATTTGCTGAGACCCAGTTATGTATATGTGTATCAAACTGATATTGCCGTAGGTAGCACTCTGATAAATGTGAGCTCAGAGCGCACGCGAAATACTTCATCACCAATCTGATACGAGTGCAGAAAGACAGCACTCTAATAGCCATATACACAACTGGCTCTCCAATATATTTGGACATAGCACTCTTACACTTTTGCACATGGTCAGCACCGTTATACAGAATACACAGCTGCACAAGACGACTTTAATCACGTATTTAAAAAACTAAACTTGATAATGGCAAACTGTTTTTAGACGATAAACAAAATAATACAGAATTTAAATTATTGGCTTTTGATTTGACCACAGAATGCGCCCTATCAAATTGTCAAAATCGCAATTACTGAAGCCCGTAATGTAGCCCGCAAAAGTTATTGATATTTTATTGGTCTCCTCTAGCTACCCGCAATCAATTTGCGGGCTACAGGCTGAAAATTCCTGCGGTTGTCAAAATCGTAACCTCGACCCATCTAAGCATTTGATCTTTCAAGCCCGTAAATGTTACAATTGCTCAAATCGCAAATCGCTATTTAATTGCAGCAATTCCTCAAGCCCGCAATTGCCTTCAAACCCGTAAATGGCAAATATAGCAAAACTTGTGCTAGAGAGGACTCGCAAGGGGGTTAAACACCTGTTCTGAACACTATAAAAGCAAATAAACAACAATACTACACTTTAAAAGACGGAGAAAGCGATGTAAAACATTAGAATTAATTGAACAACAGTCTCAAGCTCGCACATCTGTCAAAAAATTGTTTCTGTGTTATATCAATCTTGGGAATCAAGGAGTTAATACATATCAGGCCGCCCACGTAGACTAGAACAGTATCGTCATTCATTTGTATTGATTTTTACATTGCTGGATTGCGAGTCTGATTGCATATCGGACGTCTAAACACTAACTGATTGGCGTTTAACCGCCATGTTTTACGGACATAATGATGACATTTATTATAGGCTGTTTCTAAATCATTACTTACGGCCTTGCTTAATGATCATGATCACGTTCTGAAATGCTACTTACGGGTGCACGGTTTACGGATTTGGCTTTCGGCCATGTAATTGCGGGCTTGTTAAATTAAATAGTTCTGTAACTGTTGCAATTTTCAGACATATGGCCGCTATGAAGGCAACTGCGGGCTGGAATTTAATAAGGCCCAATGTCTTCTATGTCACTTTAAGAAAAGCTTAATAAAGTCTCTTCACAATGAATGCATGTAATAGCACGAAAAACAATTCAGATAATAACTATATATATATATATATATATATATATATATATATATATATATATATATAAAATACCAAAATAGAGGTGCTCAATCAGAGAACGAACTAACCTTAATAGGTTATTTCTGTGGACATGATAACCCACTCTGAGAGCAGCCTCTTTTAGCCACTTGTGTTTTTCACACAGAGAAATATCATGTGGTATATCAGTCTGGTCTCACTCACTAGAGTGGTCCAGCCCCGAAATACCAGGCAATTATACCCTGAGCAGGCTTTTAATTTTTTTGCTTTGAGTGCTTGAGGAGGGAGGGAGAGGGGTCTGACTGCCAGATAACATTGCAGGTCTTTATTTTTGGCCACAACATAGATAGACAAGCAGACGGCAATCCTAATTAGCACATTAGCTAATTAATATGCTTGAGCTGCTTATTTGCATATACATATAGCAACAACAGCTTGACATTTGCCAAGATTGATTAACTTTAGATAAAAATGGATAACATATTACCAGTTTTTCATGCTGTTTAAGATAACCTGGTGGTCCAGTGGTTTGGATTTGGTGCTTTCACCACTGAGACCTGGGTTCGCTTCCAATCAGGGAACCAATAGGTCACACCACTCTGAAGCCAGGCAAGGTTGGGCCTGGCCAGTACTTGGATGGGGGACCACCTAGGAATACCAGGAGTTGTATGCTGTGGCCCTCTGGAGAAGGAATTGGCTACCCACTCCAGTATCTCTGCCATGAATCCCAAGTGGATCAGCATGACCATAAAGATGTGCCTGGTGTTTTGTGGTCCATGAGGTCAAAGAGAGTCGGAAATGACTGAACAACAAAATACAAAGTATAACCTAAAAGTCCAGTTAAACATTGTTAGTAGCTTAGAGGAAATTCACTCTATATTTACAAATTACTATATATAAAGCTTTTGCTTTTACAATTTTTATTTCATACCCGCAATCAAATAAAACATTAACTAAGTGCCATAAAATAAAATGGTTAAACAAGATGGCAGCATGAAGCCCCCATTAGTAAAGCAGCCCTTTCACAGACCCCCGCACCCTCTGTGTATGGCAGGCAGGGTGGAGGCCTGTTCAGCTCTGTTTGTACTGACATTTTTTGCGAGGTTCTCGCTTAATTTTCTGAAACCAAATCTGCCGGCGGAAATAATGATCCCATTAACCCCAAGGGTACTGGACATGACTGCAACACTTGTAGCTCTGTGAAGGATTTGGAGAATGGTAGAGAGGGGAGGGACATGCAGCATATAGTGTCCTATATAGGAGTAATAGGTCTGTGGTTTCATATAGATGTAGAACACAGGCAAGGGTTGCAGATGACAGGTAGAGTATAAGATAGAGTATAGTATAACAAGAGGTACTGCAGTATAGTACCACGCAGAGCAGAATAGTAAGAGACAGAGCAGAATAGTATACTATAGTACCATGCTGTTTAGTCATTCTGTTGTGTCCGACTCACCGCGACCCTATGAACCGCGGAACGTAAGGCACATCTATCATGTTTCTGGTCGTGCTTATCCAGAAGGTTTTCTTGGCAAAGATACTGGAATGGGTTACCAGTTCCTTCTCTAGTAGACCACAGTTTGTCTCACCACTCTGCTGTGACCTGCCCATGTTAGGTGACCCTACATGGTGTAGCTCACAGATTCATTAAGGTACTCAAGCAGAAGGGGTATATATATATATATATATATATATATATATATATAAATATATATATATATATATATATACACACATATATTTTTGTATATATATATATATATATATATATATACACATATATGTATATATATATATATATATATATATATATATATATATATATATATATATAGCTATCACTAATATAGTTGTTGTGTGTGTGCTTTGTGCAGCGAAGGGAGAGGGAGGGAGAGAAGGAGAGAGAGTGAGAAGAGAGGGAGAGAGAGAGAAGGAGAGGGATAGAGAGGGTCAGAGGGAGAGAGAGAAAGAGGAGGGAGGGAGAGAAGGAGGGAGAGAGAGAGGAAGGGAGATAGAGAAGAAGGAGAGAGAGAGGAAGGGAGGGTGATATAGAAGGAGTGAGGGTGGGAGAGAGAAGGAGAGGGAGCACAGAGAGAGGGAGAGAGTGCATAGAGAGAGAGAAGGCGCACAGAGAGAGAGACAGGGTACACAGAGAGAGGGCGCACAAACATGAGACACAATGTTTACGACAATATTATATCGTCATTTATGACGGGCAAATGACTAGTATATATATACTAGGAAATTGGCTGTCAAAAATGACGGGAATGAAATTGAAAGGCTGGCAATGCTGGTTGGCATACAATGTGAGGCTTTTGGTCCTCGTTGGTTTTGTTTTCAAGTCCCACGTGCCTGGCGTTGTTAGTATAAGTCTTCAGCGTCGTGTATTTTCTGAGTTCCGCATGCCTGGCGTTGCTGAGCCTCGTTTTCATCCTGTTTCAGAATTTGTACTTTTTTCGTCCGCCATTTTTTCCCTCGCTTAGTTGATTTTTGAGTGGCGGAAAATATAAATATGGCTCCAATTTGTTTGCAACTTCCCTCCTAGGCTTCCTGGCTCTCCCCCTGTGCTGTGTGTTATTATTTTTTCATAATTATTTTGCTTGTTTTGGTTTTTTTTTTAGTTATGCGTTTGAACAAACTGCGCAATTCAACTGCTCGCCTCTTTTCGCAAGACTCGCAGTGCAAGGAGTGCCTATGGCGCCCATTGTAGCCTAAGTCCCGCGTGCCTCAACTACTCGCCTCGCTTTGAGTGCGTTACCAACATCGCGAACGTCCCCAACTATATATATATATATATATATATATACACACAAATATAAACAGCATTACTTGTACACACAGGCTGTCTGTAAAGTATACACTCAGGGGTTTGATCGAGGGAAGGGGTCAGAGAAAGTTTGCAAATGGCTTTAAGTTTTGTAAGCTTATTTTCTTTAAATGGAGATTTTAATACTGAGATCCAGAGACTCCCTGTGCATGGGACCAATACAGAACAATGGCTGAGCTGCCCTAGTAGGACATAGCCAGAAATTACACCTCGCTTGCGTTTAAGGGACCCCGTTTCTCAGCTTCTTGGTACTGAACATATTGCACAGATCCTTTGCACTTAACCTGGAATAAATAATAAGATGAAAAACATGAACAAAATATCATGTGGCATTGCGTGGTTACCATTAGAGTTATTGATAATTAGGACGCTATCAGTAAGCAGGCAGAAGTTGGAATTTAACGGGCGCATGATATTTTTGACACGGCGTATTCGTACATAAACACACACTTGCACAATTACACCTCTGTCCGGCAGTGAAATATGTAAAAGTCTATCCCACTGACCAGAGGACCTTTTAATCTGAATTACACCAGGTGATTGTTCTTTACACAGCAGTGAGCCGGGCACTGGGGCTGTACCTGCCTGTGCCCAGCACTTGCTTGGCATGTGACATGATTTCCAGTGTCACCCTGGCATGAGTCCCTCCCTGGCACACTCTGCACCCTCCACCCCAGAACAGATGGCCCTTTCACCCTGGCTCATATCCAGAGCTTCTTGTGGAAGGATATCCTTTTCTGTTTCTTTTAATAGATCTTGGACCCCAAAACACACCACCTTTGTCTTCTTAGTATGGGTTAATCCATCTGTATCAACAGTTTACATTTACCTTTTGTTGCTGCAGATAAAATATGTATTTCTCTGATCTGTCTAGTGAACCTTAGAATATTAGAATATATAAAATATAAAATATATATCAAAATAAATATAGAATAAGTATTAAAATATAAAGAATATCCCCTTCTGGATCAATACCTTGTCGTGGATAAGGGGTTTGTGTACTTCAATGAAGCTGTGAGCTATACCATTTAGGGTCACCAAAGATGGGCAAGTCATAGCAAAGATACACTTAATAAAAATAAAGAATACATAATTTTATGGTGCACTCTTTATTTTCTTATTTTTGTAAAATATAACTTTTATTAAATTATACATGATAAAACGAATATTGTTAAAACTTGAAAAATATATATACACAGAAATATGCTCTATAATTAAAATGAAAGAAAATAAATCAGTGGCATGGCAACTGCGTTTGTGCAAGTGGAAGCTGGCATATATTGCCTAAGCTGACTCGCACAAAAACAAACATGGCACCTAAAACACCTGATTTATCAAGTATTTAAACAAACTAGTTCAAGGAAATTCCTAGATATACATGGTAAATCCTGGTTGTAATAAGTAGAAAGAGATACCTAGTAACATATAGTAGTAGATAATAATAATCTCAGAAATATCTACCCCTATGCTCCGTTACCGGTCAATACGTAAATACCTTTGCTTTGGTAGGGCATGCAACCATCACTGTACAAAAAGTTGTTGTTTAGTCGTGCAGTCGTGTCCGACTCTCCATGACCCTATGGACTGCAGCATGCCATGTATCTTGTGTCTCGTTGTGCTTATCCATAAGGTTTTCATGGCAAAGATACAGGAGTGGGTTACCATTTCTTTCTCCAGTGACTGACCCATCTTGGGTGACCCCTATATGGTATAGCTCACAGCTTCATTGAAGTACACAAGTCCCCTTCACCACGACAAGGTAGCAATCCAGAAGAGGGTAAAAAAGGTTACTTTGTATCTATTATATAAGTGTGTCCAGTCCAGGTTAAATAAAGTAAAGGGATTCCCCATTCAATAATGGGCTCCCATACTTTTAACATGTTACTCAGCTGTCAGCTCCTTAGACCGCAAGATAAACAGTTCTTAAGACATACAGATATACAAATAGGCACACTTTATAAGTTCTCAGTCTTTCTTCCTGAATATTATGGATATACATAAATATGGCGGTGCACATGCTTGTATACTTGTGTACGATATGATAGGTAATGTTGCGACATCTTATACTCAAAATAGTGACAGAGAGAAGAAAGGGCAACTTGTTAACAGGTTCTATCTCTAAATTATCCTGAGAAGGTAACTATTTATTCTTTAATCAATCATGCATATTTAGACCAATTGAAAATACACTAGTCTTCTGATACATTGGGCCTCATTCAAATGCGATTTGGCCAATTGAAAAGGGGTCTATATAAGCACATAGCATATATTTTTTACAGAAGTTTTTAGTTAGTGAACGTCAATCCAAAAGCAAGGTCTTCACTAACTAAAAACTTTTGTAAAAAAATATGCTATGTGCTTATATAGAGCCCTTTTCAATTGGCCAAATCGCATTGGAATGAGGCCCCTAGATCTTATAGTAGATAGACCAAAATGGTCAAGAAACACACACACAGACGTCAGCCCGTGCATTTCCCTGTGAAATATGTAGGTCTGGGACTTTGCAGGTGGTCTTAATTGTTCATTGTTGTTTGTTCTCATTAGATTGCGAGCAATACTGCAAGCCTCCAAAAGGAAACTACAAAATCAACCTGAAGAAATACTGCAAGAAGGATTATGGTGAGTATCTGTGTGTGTCTGTCAGGAAGGAGGGAAGCGCAAAGAGAGACGTAATAAGACATGAGATTCAGGGGACAGATTATTCTATGTAATGACGTATTGAAACGCACACAGGACATGCAAATATTGCGCTATACATTTTTTATATTGATTTTTGCATGACGTTTTTGATTTTTAAATTCTGAGGCGTTGTTCAATAATAGCTAACTTGTGTGGCAAACATGGACATAAATATATTGTAAGCTCCCCAATATGTTCATTGTTCCCCAAACAAAAGATGCTCACAATTTAGTTCAAGTATGGTTGGAGGATGGACAGTATGTGTGCATGAGTGTGTGCATGAGTGTGTGTATATATATATATATATATATATATATATATATATATATATATATATATATGTATATGTATATGTATATATATATATATATATATATATATTTTTTTTATATATATATATATATATATATATATATATATATATATATATATATATATATATATGTTTATTTAAACATATGAGTAGACATTTCCTGTGAGTCCAGGAACCAGGACTAAATATTATCCAAAGTATCCTAAATATCTATGAAGGGCTTCCTTCCAGGCTTCTATAAAATATACCTGGTTCCTAAGTTTTAGTTTATATGAATGTTAGTATATACAGTATGTTTGTCTATATATACATATATATATATATATATATATATATATATATATATATATATATATATATTGGGGGGAATTGCTTGATCAGCAATGGCTCCTAAAATGTGTAACGCTGGCTTGTAAATAAGTATAATGCAGGATCATAAGTTTTATTTATATATATAAATTATACAAGGGTTAAGAGAGGCACAGAAAAGGATGACATAGCTGGGTTACAAAAGGATTGTGTCCTCATTAGGATGAGAGAAGAGAAACCTCTGTGGCAGGTTAATTCATGGGACTGTCTCATTCTGCCTCTTTCTTTCTCACATTCTCGCTTTCTTTTTCTTTTCATTCCTTTCCCTTTCTCTGTCTGCCAGAAATGTTAAAAAGGATATCGCCTCCCTAAAAAAAAAAAAAAAAATCCATGGGAGGATACCATATGCTAATTAGATGCTAATAATCACCTGGCTCTGCTGCCATTGGACGGAGACTGATGGCCCCTAATCAGTGTGACATGGTGACCATTCTTCATGAGCACGGAGGGGAAGCAACGCATTGATGTATGGCTAGGGCTCTTGGCGTGTGGAGAATAGAGGAGGCGTTATGGGTCTGGGAGGCGAGAGAGTCTCAACCAGGCCTCTCCAAGCTGTCCTTGTCAACAGGACAAAGACCCCCCATTGATAAATAGAGCTTTTTGGAAGTGGGGGTAGCAGTCTCATACCGTAACCTCACTCCCTGTTACATCCCTTAGTCCAAACAAGCAACAATATGTGCTTGGGATATTAAGTCCTCCATTTGATAGCAGATACAGAATGGTGTCTGTGTGAGTTAATGCAATAACCTCCTGAACTTACATTCTGTGTATTTTCTAAAAGATATTAGAGTTTAAATCTTAAGACTAATGTTTTATGTAGATTCTTACAAATCTCAGGTGCCATAACAAAGCATCTTGTAGATCTGTATCACAATGGTCACTAGTATTCATTGTAAATACCATTTGGAAGTGTTAACCTGAAAAATATATTTAGTTGAATGTCCATAAATATTAGAAAACGACCCCACTACTTTCTAGAATGTCTTGAAGAACCTTTTTGTTGAAGGACAAATTGAGTTTCATAAAAGTGTACAAAAAAGCATGAGAATCTCTAAGGAGTATAATACTACTTAATTGTTCCAGTACCCCAAAAAATGGAATAAACTTTTGTGTAAATGATCTCAAGCAAAAAGTTCTTTAAAAGACAACCACTGCATTGCATAAAAGACAGAAGAGCTTACGATCTAATAAAACATGGGGAAAAAACTAAAATCTGAGTCATTTAGTTGGTCTTTTGAGAAAATTAGATTAGAAGCTCAGATTTCTAATCTGTCAGTAGTACCAATAACACAAAAAATGGAAATGTCTCCCTGCCTAAACAAATATATAGGAGAGAAATATAACATATATATACGTCCGCATACACGTTTCGCTATGTGAGCTTTTTAACAATGATATCCTTACAATCTGGCAATTAATGGAATCCATTTGGGTAACCCTGTCCGAGAGAAAGCAAGAAGCTGTCTCATTACTACAGGTACACCCTGCTTAAGGTTACCCCCCTTAGAGCCGATTCGCTATAGCGCTCTTTTCTCCTCTAATTCCCTGTTTAGCGCTAAAACCTTATGATAGTGCGGTTCTTGAATGCCCGACCCTGTTTAGCCCTTTAAATCCCCGCTCATCTCTCTCCGATTCTCCATAGCTCTGTTTGAGCACTAAAATACCCATTTATCGCTGGATGTAGGGACATATATGGAGTGCAAAACGAAGTATTCTCGTATTTTCACTGGGTATGATTACTATTCATTATTAAAGAGATGCGAGACACAAGTTTTTTGTTCTCGTGCATGTAAAAGAGAACGTTATCAACAATACAAAAGGTATTTATTGCATGAAAAAATATCAATCAAAAAAATTGCTTTCAAATTAACAGGAAATTAAGAGAGCATACTTTAGTCTGTAGATTATACTGGTTGATAGAGGGCAAGTCTCTAAGAGCAGTTACAGATCTTAATATGTTTTTATGCTCTGAGACCTTCATTTGAAATGTGGAACATTATGACCAGGTGCAAAATATTTACAGCTCCTGTTGCAATGGGGGGATTTGATATTTTTTGAATTCCCCTTCTCACTGTTTTACTCTCTTTTCCAGTGGTCCAAGTGAATGTGCTAGAGATGGAAATGGTGGGCTCCTGGGCAAAATTCACAGTCAACGTGCTGTCTGTGTACAAGTGCCGAGATGATCGGGTTAAACGTGGAGATAATCTTTTGTGGATTCACATCAAGGACTTGTCATGTAAATGCCCCAAGATCCTATTAAATCGCCGTTACTTGGTGATGGGCAGCAGCGAGGGACCAGGAGACAGACCAGGATTCACAGCCGACAAAAATAGCTTAGTCATCCAATGGAGGGACGCATGGACCAGACGCCTCAGGAAACTACAACGTAGAGAGAAAAAAGGAAAGTGTCTGAAGTCTTAAAAGAGATATGAGAATAAGGACTTCTGGAATCCTGTATATAAAGACCTCATGCATTGGACTATGGACGTCTTGACATCTTCAAGGATTGGAGATGCCTCAACAGATGTACTTGGGCTGTAGCCCAGACGAGATCCATTTCTGTGGAATGAGACTTCTTCTCAATAGACCTTCACAGAGTCCCACCCAATGAATCATGTAATTAATAATCCATGCTTTAACTAAACTTCCATTATGAGGCCATGTCATTTGTGGCAAACTTTCCAACTATCTTTAGTCCAGTATTATTTATCCTATTGCCCAATTAACAACACCATTAATACCAATAACACATTCCCGGAGCTTGGCTAGTTAGTCTGGGTGCAACTGTCTCAATCACAAGAAATGGAAGCAGAGGAATAGGGAGGTTACACATTAGTGGCCAATATTTATTGAGCTGTGCTGGAATATGTGTTTTTGTGGAATATAACTTCAAAAATATGCCACATAATATTATAACACATTGTTACCAACAGGTATTTTTGTCTAATGCCAATTAAATACCATGCACCACTCTTGGTTGGTGCACAACATAGAAGATTTTGATCTGGTTTGAATTTTTCAGCACTCAATCTACACAATATTAGTCCATTTATTGCCTTTTGTATGGATCCTACCTATCTCACTAACCCAGAATATTATCACTTGAACTGACATGTAGATATCCTACTTCAGCAACGCATAGCTTTATCTGGCTATGAAGACTCGCAGAGCGTTGTACAGTAATTCAGTCTCTGCCAAACAATCACATCATCTTGTGACATCTTCCTTCAATACAGAAAAGGACTATTGGAAACAAATGTTTTTCTAGCATGTACAATGTGTTCACATATACAAAATAGTGTAACAAATAAGGTGGTACCATGTCTTTTGTTTGTTTCATTAAACCCATCTATTGCTGCAGGGCCGTGAAATATAAGTTGCAGGGCCATTTGGCAGTAAAAGGGTAATTAACTTTATTTTGGTATTTTGTAATATTTGTGTAACGTTAACCTTATCTGGTGCACCGAAGTGCTGTATGTTCAGTGTGTAAAGTATGTAAACCAATTTCCTTAATCTGTTCATCTCTTTATTCTGTTTTTCACAACTTTCCTTCTCCATCTCTGGTTTCAGTTTCTGTAGGCCGGAGAACTTAAATAATGGATGGAGGAATACTGAGTTGGTCATCCATATACTTTGGTAAGACCAATGTAACACCATGTCCTAGAATAATTAATGGTTATAACCAAGGCCAACCTGGGCTCATCAACTGATACTCTTCAGGAAGTAGAAACATTGATATTGACCAGGTTGGCTGAAGGGATGGGTATCCTAGTACAGACGTGAGCAAACTGTGGGGCTGGTCCCTGGAGAGGCTCAAAGAATTTAACCAGGGCATACAAAAAAAAAGATCTTAAAAAGCAATATGAATTATCCAGCTACTCTACCAATTAAATGTAGAGAGAAATAGAGGAAATTGTGGATGCTCGAAGAGGTGAAGCAGCAAAGTCAAAATAAGGAGCAAAACGGGCAACATAATGATAGTGGCAATGGATGAGGACAGAGCTGGGTGCAACCTAAGGAAAGCTCAACTAGTTTCTAGAATGGACAATGAGCCTAGTGCAAATTGTGCTCACCAGTGTTCTTCTACTACTCTCAACTACTGTCTATTTAATGTAGTATAATGAAGATGTCCAGCTGTCCTGTCTCTAAGGTCTGTTGTAGTCTAGTTTAAGTGTACTGGTATCTCCAGAGTTTGTCGGCGTCAAATTGACTTGAGCATCTCTATAATGGCCATATGGTTTTACCATAACCACCATGGTGTGTGCAGAAGGTCACTTATTCTAACCTGAGACATGACCAAGATTTGGTTTGACAAACTTGTGTTCTTCCACTCCCATACGAACTATCAGAGAGGCTCATGTTGGTGATTCTGATTATCTAGTTGCCAGAATGGCCTATGGCAATTCTCACTGGAGTGAGGTAACCGCTATCAGCAAATAGGCACTGCAAATATGCTTATTTCATATATCTAAGGATATATAACTGTCAGTGCCAGATATATAGCTGTATATCTATCACCACTGGGATTTTTATGTTGAGGTGCCGGGCACTTGCCAGTCCTAGCAATGCAGACTTCACACTCGTTTAGTGCATATCAACTTCTGTGAGGTAGCAATATTATTTATGCAGGCACCAACATGCTCATATTGCATACTCATCCAAAATGATTCTGTTATTTAGGGTAACTCAAACACCTAGCTTGTCCTACTTATGCCTATCTCTATGTATATTTCATTCTTAATTCCTTCTCTTCTTGTGGTGATGGAGCAGGCTCCTGCCTTAAAAACACATTTTTCAACATGGAAATACATTCAATAAAAAGTTATATATGACTTACTGACTTTCATTTTATTTCAAATTGTATGTGGGGATCATTACGCAAAAGGGAATATTGCACCCAGGTACACAAGGGACATTATCAGCATCAAGTTTGATTGTATAAAATTCTAGTGTCATGAGAACTGGAAAATAATAACACTTTAGATTATTGCCTATTTTATACTCTTGAAAAAATGTATTTTTTCCATTAGGCTTTTGTCTAAAGGGCACGGACTAAAGTGAATGTGTCTATACAGATTTCTTCAAATGCTTCTAAACCCAACTACAATGCTGCAAAAGCCATGATGAGCAGGAGCTGAGTTCTCACTTCACATGAGATGTAAATTCATTTTAGAAGTCATTAGTAAAGATGATTTTCTAGTTGAACTGAACAGAAATATGTCTTCTTTTCATATCACTTTGCTCAAATTAAATGTTGTGTCACATGTATCCGTATCATCTTAAACTTATATATAAGCTTCCTTGATTTCAAATGTTTTGTAAGAAACAGGCAGTGATTAACAGAAAAAAAATGTGTTATATAGATAAGTTCAGTGTACTTACAAAGTTATAGGCAGGAAAGTAAATTCCAGCTGTGCACACCCACAAGAAGCTTACATAACCAAGTATGCAGTGGAAATGCAGCTAGGTATGGAGTTTGACCTCTCAAAGGAAGTACTTGCTGCAGGATGGAATCATATGGGCTCTCATTCAATTGCAATTGAATAGGGCCCTAAATAAGCACATAACATATATATTTTTTAAGTTTTTAGTTAGTTAAAGACTTGCTTTTGGATAGATGTTTACTAACTAAAAACTTATTTAAAAAATATGTTATGTGCTTATTTAGAGCCCTATTCAATTGCCCAAATTGCAATTGAATGAGGTCCATGGTTGGGTGAGGTCTGAGCTTACAACTGAATCAGACCACAAGGATATAGAGAGAAAGAGACTACATATCCCAGGCTGCTTTGCTACACAGGAACCCCAGAGTATGACACAAATGTATCTGCTTTCTCCTGATTGGCCAAAACAGATTATGAATTTTATTCTAGTCTTAGCAGGGATTTTCAGGGGTGTCAACTGACAAAAGCCTCAGCTTGCAAACTGAAAAGATTTAGCAAACATCAGGGTGAGTTTGTAGATGTTTATTCTTGTATTTTTTCATGCAAAACAATATTTGCATGCACTACTGATTCTCCACTATCAGATGTATTCATAATACAGGAAATGTAGATATGCTTTTAAGTTAAATAGGCTCAATGGGAATAAAAACAACTAATGTCTTTAGCAGTGGTAGCCAACCTGTCACACTAGAAGAGCCACATATGGGTGCCATTGAGAGCAAAAAGGATGCATAGTATATTTACTCATTTTGTGGATATATAGCAAAATATATTTGTGATATGAAAGATATGAGGTGTAGTGGACAGATGAACATACTTTTCCACCTCACAAAAAAGTTTGGAGGCTGCATAGGAAGCACCCAAAGGGCCACATTTACCCCTTGCTTCGCCAATTGGCTACCGATGTCCTACAGCCATCTCCTTACACAAAGTATTAGCCTCACGCTAATTAACAGTAGCTCCAAGATAAAATTAGTTCCTACAAAGCCCTGTCTGCTAACAAAAAAGACAAGAAGCACCCAGGCCACACACACAGTGTGCTTATGATTCACTCTAATAATATACAAAGTCATAGAAATACTTGCAAATGTCAGCTAATGTAATGACCACACATACTGTTAATTAAACGTAAAGTCCTCTTTACACAAATGCCTTGAATAGAAGTAAAACACGTTCTGTTCACTCTTTGACAAAGCTAGTCTTTCTGACACTTTAAACTATGGTGAAAGCTGCCAATCACCTAATATCTTGTGTATTAATTGCCCTAATGTGTATTTAACACTTTGAATTCCTATGCTATGCAGATCCCTGCTATAGAAATATCTACACTGCAGAAGTTATATTGTCCACTCCTAATGAGGACAATCCCCTTCTGGATCACTACCTTGTCATGGTGAAGGGGCTTGTGTACTTCAATAAAGCTGGGTGCTAAATCATGTAGGGTCACCCAGTGGCATAGCCAGAGATTTTGCTGCCTGGGGCTGTCCCTGAGTTATATATATACCCTTCTCTCTCTCACACTTTCCCCTTTTCTCTCCCCCTTTTCTCTCTATTTCCCTCCCTTCTCTCTCCCCTCCCTTCTCTCTCTCTCCCTCCATTTTCTCCCTCTCTTCCCCCTATTTCTCTCTTCTGCCCCCAAGAAATTGCCGCACGGGGCGCACCACCCCCTCGCCCACCCTTAGCTCCTCGGGTAACCAAAGGTGGGCAGGTCATAGTAGAGTGGTCAAGGGGTGGTCAGCCAAGGAGGCACAGAGGACCCAGGGGGCATAGGGCTGTGGTGGTAAAAATTACACAGCACTGCCACCCCCAGAGGAGGGCCCTGGTGCACTGCATCACTGGTAAAGCTGCCCCTGCTTATGTCCACTTATAAAAAAAAAATAACTTACCAGTTGTCACTACATGCAAATTCTTTGTGGACTTATATTAGAGAAGATGTAGCTTAAGGGCTCCTTAAGATTTAGAAAAAAGTAGATATCGGAATATGCGTATTTCACAATTTTGCCAAGTAAAGGAAAGGGCTCTCATATGTTTTCAATAAGTGGGTTTGTATTTATTTACATACTCTGATTCTATTTATGGTTTTAAATAAAAAAAACTATACATAATCTTAATTGTTTACAGGATTCAAACCAGACTCACTCTCTGTGACTCTTAGCAAAGTCCTGTTTTTGGCAAATATTTTTTTTTGGAAAGTTTACAATGTTGAAACTCATAGTGAAATACAAAACTCAACGGGCAAAATTCAAATATTAAAGGATTTCGGTACTAATTCAAGATGAACAAGAGGTAGCTTGATCCATCATCCTCATAGCATGCATATTATACATCACCAAACAGATCACAATGTATTTCCCCAAAAAACAACTACCATATATGTCATTATTTTGTTTACACAGGCGTGCATGTCATGACTCTTTTAATATACTAGACAGGCTTCCTGAAATGCGTCTGTGTTGAAATATTTTTAATCTGACATAGGAGAGTATGCTGGATACAACATGGGTGACATGTTAAAGTACTACACTAAAGGTTATATATTCATGGAACAGCATCCCAGCAGACATAGTGGCAGATAATTATATTATTTTATTGTTATCCTTTATTTATAACGCGTCAACATATTCCAGGGGTTAAGTACACGGCAAAAACAATTTCAACAAAAAAAAAATGGAGGGCCCTGTCTTTGCGCTTAAAGGCATATTTAAGTTTCCCTGTTTTTCTCTTTCTCTAATCTAACACATGCGGCTTATATCAGACACACACACATTACACTGAGTCATTCTATACACATATAGACTTATTTTATTTAAGAATAAAACTTGTTTTCCACACCCCCAGAACTGCTTATATAGGCACAATGTACCTACCAATAGAAGCACTGCATTCAAATACAGATTTTAATCATTTACTAACCTTCAAGCCATCTCAATGCAGACATCTACAGATCAGTATAGCTGCCTGTGATTGGCCAAAACAAATTATGCATTTTATGGTAATGTATACAGGGAGTTTCAGGGGTGTTAACTCACAAAAGCTGCTGCTTGCAAACTTAAGAGATTTACCAAATATCAGGATGAGTTTGTTAATGTTTATTTTGGTATTTTTCATGCAAAACAAAAGTTTTTTTTATATTACTGATTCTCCTCTATCAGATGCATTCATAAACCAAGAATTATAGTTATGCTTTTAAAGGCATATTTAAGTTTCATGGATTATTAATGCATCTGATAAACGAGAAATCAGCAACATTTTTTTGTTGTTGCATTACTGCCCCCCCACCAAATAAACATAATGACACTTACCATACAAGTTAATTTGAGTTAACACCAATTGAAATCCGTGCTAAAATTAGCATACAACTCATAATTTGTTTTGGCCAATCACAGACAGCTAATACATTGTCAATCATGATGGCAATTTGTGTAGCAAGGAATCATGGGATGTGTAGGCCCCTGCACATGGAAGCAGGAGGTGACAGACACTGCTGTGTAGATCTCTGCATTGTGCTGCTGTTGGCTTAAAGGTTAGTAAAGTGTTAAAATCCAAACCCAAGTCAGTTTTTCTATTGGTAGGTACACTGTGTCTATGTAAGCAGCTATAGGGGTGTGTAAAACAAGTTTTATTTTAAAATAAAATAAATTTGTATGTGTATAGAATGACTCAATGTAATGTGTGCGTCGGATATAAGCAGAATGCGTTAGGTTAGAAAAAGTAAAAAACAGGTAAACGTAGATATGCCTTTAAAATCAAACGTACATAGCGCTTCCCCCAAAGTGCATAACAAGCTTGAAAACTCACAATTTAAATGATATCAATTATCATGCGGCCAATGAGGAAATAATGATTTAAATCAGGGATCAAAGGGAAAATTTTAAGGGTCCTGTAATATTTTCCTATATTTTAATTTCATTTGCATGAATTGTTCGTCCTTTTTATACGTAACTTGGTTTCATTTCCCACACAAAGGAACTACAAAACATGCAGGAAAGTAGAACATGACAAAAATCTGAGTTTAAAAGATAAGGAAATAAATAACTGCAGGGGAGAGAGTGGAGGAAAAATGTGGAAGAAAAAAGAGAGAGCGAGGACAGATTTGAAGGGGATGAGAAGGTAATTCATCACATTATCATCAGCTGCACACCTGCTTACTGAGCTGGCTGATGGATAGAGGAGGAGGGTACATCCCTGATGCACAATAACGCGGGGTGTGTGAGACTCACAGGGACTGGAATAGAAAGGACCCAGAGTACGTGCACCTGTAGTGACTAATACATTGGCAAAAACAGTGACACAGGGTGTCTGGGCCTTGCCGTTACTGTAATAGGAAATCCCTGAGCAGTGAACACAGGGTGTCTGAGTCTTACAGTGATTGTAAAAGGAAGTCCCAGAGCAGTGAACACAGGGTGCTTTAGTCTTGCTTTTACTGTAATAGGAAATCCCTAAGCAAAGAACATGGGTGCCTGAGTCTTGCAGTGATTGTAAAAGGAAGTCCCTGAGCAGGGAACACAGGGTGTCTGAGCCTTGCAGGTACTGTAATAGGATGTCCCTGCTCAGTGAACACAGGGTGTCTGGGCCTTGCGGTTACTGTAATAGGAAGTCCAGGAGCAGTGAACATGGGTGTCTGAGTCTTACAGTGATTGTAAAAGGTTGTCCTTGTGCAGTGAACACAGGGTGTCTGAGCCTTGCAGGTACTGTAATAGGATGTCCCTGCTCAGTGAACACAGGGTGTCTGAGCCTTGCAGGTACTGTAATAGGATGTCCCTGCTCAGTGAACACAGGGTGTCTGGGCCTTGCGGTGAATATGATAGGAAGTCCAGGAGCAGTGAACATGGGTGTCTGAGTCTTACAGTGATTGTAAAAGGTTGTCCTTGTGCAGTGAACACAGGGTGTCTGAGCCTTGCAGTGAATGTAAAAGGAAGTCCCTGAGCAGTGAACACAGGGTGTCTGAGATTTGCAGTGGTTGTAAAAGGAAGTCCCTGAGCAGTGAACACAGGGTGTCTGAGTCTTACAGTGATTGTAAAAGGAAGTCCTTGTGCAGTGAACACAGGGTGTCTGAGTCTTACAGTGATTGTAAAAGGAAGTCCCTGAGCAGTGAACACAGGGTGTCTGAGTCTTACAGTGATTGTAAAAGGAAGTCCCTGAGCAGTGAACACAGGGTGTCTGAGTCTTACAGTGATTGTAAAAGGAAGTCCTTGTGCAGTGAACACAGGGTGTCTGAGTCTTATGGTGATTGTAAAAGGAAGTCCCTGAGCAGTGAACACAGGGCGTCTGAGACTTGCAGTGATTGTAAAAGGAAGTCCCTGAGCAGTGAACACAGGGCGTCTGAGACTTGCGGTGATTGTAATAGGAAGTCCCTGAGCAGAGTGCCCGAGCCTTGCAGTTACTATAATATGAAGTCCAAGAGTAGTGAACACAGGGAGCCTGATCCTTGCAGTGAATGTAAAAGGAAGTCCCTGAGCAGTGAACACAGGGTGTATGAGCTTTCCATTGACTGTAAAAGGAAGTCCCTGAGCAGTGAACACAGGGTGTCTGAGCCTTGCAGTGAATGTAAAAGGAAGTCATGAACAGTGAACACAGGATGCAGCCTTGCAGTGACTATAAGAGAAGGCCAAAGCAGTGAATACAGGGAGCCGCTGTCTCTCATAGCTGCACAAGAGCATGCCCAGATGAGAAAAGGCAGAGTACCCTAGTCTTGCAAGCTATTACAGGGAATTACTGAAGATTAAACAGAGACGTTAGTAATGTCACTATTTCCTGTATTATCCCTCTGAACCTATTTATTAATATTACACAACAGGCCCCATACAATGATAAAGAAAGGTAACTCCATTTTTTATTAGATAACTTATAACCATTAGGTTATTTTCATTGAACATGATAAAAAGTAGGATCTTTTTCAGTCTGAAGATTAAACCAAATGGATAAACAGAATCCATAGACCATATTGGGAGAGGGGTTTATAATTATTCATGTGGCATTTGATATATATTTATAATATTGTGTTGCTCAATTACTATTTGAGGGATCTGGGGGGATTAATAGCAAATATAAAAATCACTTTGATCGCCCAGATTCGCACAAGGTAGCTGATGTCACCAACACCCTTTTAAAGGGACACAAAAGAGGTTCCAAACATGGTGTCATTTAAATTGCAGGTAATAATCAAATAATCTGACAACTAAATGTTATTTTTTTTAAATAGCATTTTCTTACAGTAAATTTACATTGAAGTTTGTAATTTTTACTTGTCAGCCTGTCAGAGCTAATGCGTAGAGGACCCTGGTGCAAAATAATTGGGGCTCACTATGAAACATCTCTATACACCCTGTAGAGTTCAATAAAGAAGCCCCAAATATATGTTGATGGTAATTGACACCTAGGGTGTTACTTAAGAGTTTCCATTTACTCCAGGCTGCTGTCAGTAGCAAAGGGCCCCCAGTCTTTTTTGGGCCCCAGTGCTTGCACCAGCAGTAGCTCCGCCATTGCCTCCATCAACTGCTCTAGGAAAGGAGGGGGGGGGGGTAGTATGAGGGGATGCTACCGTTTTCATAATTTGTGATGGCTACAGCTCTATCCTCGTGTCCACAAATATGTTGTTATACTGGTCCATGCTAGTATCCTGCTGCTTTCTTGGGCACAGCTGTAGTTTTGGGTAATATTCTATGCTGGGAAAATACTCTGTGTCCCGGTTTATGGGTCTGAGCAGGATATCTGATGTTTCCTTACGTTTTTTGTTTGTTTAGTCGTTCAGTCGTGTCCGACTCTCTGTGACCACATGGACACCAGCATGCCAGGCACACCTATTGGTATGTCTCTCGTTGTGCGTATCCATAAGGTTTTCATGGCAAAGATACTGAGGTGGGTTGCCAGTTCCAACTTGCACACTGATACATATATGCACCTACATACATATATGTACATTTAAGAAGACATACAAACTAATAAAGACCGGACATGGGGACATTTTTATAGTTGTCAGCGCATAGTCATTTTCTCATATATATACACACATATAGTAATTTAATAACATTAATAGTGTGCATATTATATTAATAAGACACACAAATATAAATACACTATGGGTTGCCATGTTTGCACCACTGGCACCTGGTGGGTTAATGTCCACCCTCTGCTTTCCTGTGTTGGCTAGCATGGAGGGGGGACAGGTGCACAGGGGCGGTCTGTTTTCCTGCCTTTCATTCCGAGAGGAAGAATTGAGCCTTGTGGCTGAGGCAGGATTCCTCCCGTTCTTCTCATCGCTGCCAGTAATCCAACGCCAGTTAAAAGAGCCGCCCTCTCCCCCTTCAACCCACCCAGGGCTGCCTGGACTCACACCTGCAGTTCTGACAGCTCCCTGGAAACAGGAGACCCGCACTTCATTTTTTATATTTCAATTAGACCAAGTGGTGATAAACACAGAACATATCTCCGTCCATCTATAAATATACGGCAAGATGGGGCACACTCCCTCTCCTCCCATCAAAAACATATATATCAGCGTTTCCTAATACATAGATATCTGGACTCAGAACCTCCTCCAAGAATATACAGTTTTAGACACCTTCTCCTAATGCACATGCATCAGAAAATATATCTATCACCTCTTGCTAATACGAATATCAGGAAATGTAGCTCTCGCGAATTTCTAATACGCAGTCGTCAGGAGATATGATTTATCTGCCCCTAGTACGTCTATCATGTTATCTTCTAAGATATCTCTTTTTCCACCAAAGAAAAAGACATAGGGACACTTATCTGTTACTTATTACTAGTGACTTGCCCGTCAAAAAATGACGATAATAAGATTGTAAGGCAGGTAATGTTGTTTGCGTGCAAAATTAATTTTATTGGTGTTTTAAGATCCTTCGGCGCTCGCCTTCGGCGCTCATTGCGAGGCTCTTGGTTGTTTGTGTGCTATGAGCAGCGTTGTTTTTTTTTTGTTGTTATGGCAATGAAAAATTAATGAAATAAGAAATTAATATACTTTACCTATTGTGAAGTAATATATGCAGGAAGCATTGTGTTGAAGAGCTGGCAATCTGTTTTCATGTTGCTGCAGCATCAGTGCTGTGGAGCTGCTGTGTAAGCGTCATGAGTGTGTGCAGTGTGTAGTGTAATAGTGTGCGTGCGCGAGGCAAATCCGTTAGGGTAGCTGTGTACTTCCGGATTGTGGAAGTTAGTGTTCTACAATGGCGCCTAATGTGTGGTATGCGGCTGTGGCTGATTTTGCGTCCTTGTTTTCGGATGTCGTCCGACTTTTTTTGAAAATCCGTAGGTGTTTGGTGGTGTTTTGCGTGTTTAGGGTCCTTCAGCCTCGTTTTCGTTTTGTTCGGCGGCCATTTTTTCTCTCGCTTAGGTGATTTTCGTGTGTCTAAACTCCGAAATTTGGACTTAAATTGAGGTGTAAGTTCACTTGCAGAGGTCCTGGGTGCCCCCCCCCCCCCCCCCCCCTTGCTGTGGGTAAGCTTTTTATGTGTTTGTTGTGTGTATTTATTGTGTTTCTAATGTTTTTCGGGTTTTTATGTATTTGCCTCTCACCTCCTCCTAATACACAGACACCAGGACACGCGCCTCTCACCTCCTCCTAATACACAGACATCAGGACACGCGCCTCTCACCTCCTCCTAATACACAGACATCAGGACAGACATCAGGACACGCGCCTCTCACCTCCTTCTAATACACAGACATCAGGACACGCGCCACTCACCTCCTCCTAATACGCAGGCATCAGGACACGCGCCTCTCACCTCCTAATACACAGACATCAGGACACGCGCCTCTAGCCTCCTCCTAATACACAGACATCAGGACACGCGCCTCTCACCTCCTCCTAATACACAGACATCAGGACAGACATCAGGACACGCGCCTCTCACCTCCTCCTAATACGCAGGCATCAGGACACGCGCCTCTCACCTCCTAATACACAGACATCAGGACACGCGCCTCTCACCTCCTCCTAATACACAGACATCAGGACACGCTCCTCTCACCTCCTCCTAATACACAGACATCAGGACACGCGCCTCTCACCTCCTCCTAATACACAGACATCAGGACATGCGCCTCTCACCTCCTCCTAATACACAGACATCAGGACATGCGCCTCTCACCTCCTCCTAATACACAGACATCAGGACAGACATCAGGACACGCTCCTCTCACCTCCTTCTAATACACAGACATCAGGACACGCGCCTCTCACCTCCTCCTAATATGCAGGCATCAGGACACGCGCCTCTCACCTCCTCCTAATACGCAGGCATCAGGACACGCGCCTCTCACCTCCTCCTAATACGCAGACATCAGGACATGCGCCTCTCACCTCCTCCTAATACACAGACATCAGGACAGACATCTGGACACGCACCTCTCACCTCCTCCTAATACACAGACATCAGGACACGCGCCTCTCACCTCCTCCTAATACACAGACATCAAGACACGCGCCTCTCACCTCCTCCTAATACACAGACATCAGGACAGACATCAGGACACGCTCCTCTCACCTCCTTCTAATACACAGACATCAGGACACGCGCCTCTCACCTCCTCCTAATATGCAGGCATCAGGACACGCGCCTCTCACCTCCTCCTAATACGCAGGCATCAGGACACGCGCCTCTCACCTCCTAATACACAGACATCAGGACACGCGCCTCTCACCTCCTCCTAATACGCAGGCATCAGGACACGCGCCTCTCACCTCCTAATACACAGACATCAGGACACGCGCCTCTCACCTCCTCCTAATACACAGACATCAGGACACGCGCCTCTCACCTCCTCCTAATACACAGACATCAGGACACGCGCCTCTCACCTCCTCCTAATACGCAGACATCAGGACACGCGCCTCTCACCTCCTCCTAATACACAGACATCAGGACACGCGCCTCTCGCCTCCTCCTAACACACAGACATCAGGACAGACATCAGGACACGCGCCTCTCACCTCCTCCTAATACGCAGGCATCAGGACACGCGCCTCTCACCTCCTCCTAATACACAGACATCAGGACAGACATCAGGACACGCGCTTCTCACCTCCTCCTAATACACAGACATCAGGACACGCGCCTCTCACCTCCTAATACACAGACATCAGGACACGCGCCTCTCACCTCCTCCTAATACACAGGCATCAGGACACGCGCCTCTCACCTCCTCCTAATACGCAGGCATCAGGACACGCGCCTCTCACCTCCTAATACACAGACATCAGGACACGCGCCTCTCACCTCCTCCTAATACGCAGACATCAGGACACGCGCCTCTCACCTCCTCCTAATACACAGACATCAGGACACGCGCCTCTCACCTCCTCCTAATACGCAGGCATCAGGACACGCGCCTCTCACCTCCTAATACACAGACATCAGGACACGCGCCTCTCACCTCCTCCTAATACACAGACATCAGGACACGCCCCTCTCACCTCCTCCTAATACACAGACATCAGGACACGCCCCTCTCACCTCCTCCTAATACACAGACATCAGGACAGACATCAGGACACGCTCCTCTCACCTCCTTCTAATACACAGACATCAGGACACGCGCCTCTCACCTCCTCCTAATATGCAGGCATCAGGACACGCGCCTCTCACCTCCTCCTAATACGCAGGCATCAGGACACGCGCCTCTCACCTCCTAATACACAGACATCAGGACACGCGCCTCTCACCTCCTCCTAATACACAGACATCAGGACACGCGCCTCTCACCTCCTCCTAATACACAGACATCAGGACACGCGCCTCTCACCTCCTCCTAATACACAGACATCAGGACACGCGCCTCTCACCTCCTCCTAATACACAGACATCAGGACACGCGCCTCTCACCTCCTCCTAATACGCAGACATCAGGACACGCGCCTCTCACCTCCTCCTAATACACAGACATCAGGACACGCGCCTCTCACCTCCTCCTAATACACAGACATCAGGACACGCGCCTCTCACCTCCTCCTAATACGCAGACATCAGGACACGCGCCTCTCACCTCCTCCTAATACACAGACATCAGGACACGTGCCTCTCACCTCCTAATACACAGACATCAGGACACGCGCCTCTCACCTCCTCCTAATACACAGACACCAGGACACGCGCCTCTCACCTCCTCCTAGTACACAGACACCAGGACACGGACCTCTCACCTCCTCCTAATACACAGACATCAGGACACGCGCCTCTCGCCTCCTCCTAGTACACAGACACCAGGACACGGACCTCTCACCTCCTCCTAATACACAGACACCAGGACACGCGCCTCTCACCTCCTCCTAATACGCAGGCATCAGGACACGTGCCTCTCACCTCCTAATACACAGACATCAGGACACGCGCCTCTCACCTCCTCCTAATACACAGACACCAGGACACGCGCCTCTCACCTCCTCCTAATACGCAGGCATCAGGACACGTGCCTCTCACCTCCTCCTAATACACAGACATCAGGACACGCGCCTCTCACCTCCTCCTAATACACAGACACCAGGACACGCGCCTCTCACCTCCTCCTAATACGCAGGCATCAGGACACGTGCCTCTCACCTCCTCCTAATACACAGACATCAGGACACGCGCCTCTCACCTCCTCCTAATACACAGACACACGCGCCTCTCACCTCCTCCTAATACACAGACACCAGGACACGCGCCTCTCACCTCCTCCTAATACACAGACATCAGGACACGCACCTCTCGCCTCCTCCTAATACACAGACATCAGGACACGCGCCTCTCGCCTCCTCCTAATACACAGACATCAGGACACGCACCTCTCGCCTCCTCCTAATACACAGACATCAGGACACGCGCCTCTCACCTCCTCCTAATACGCAGGCATCAGGACACGCGCCTCTCACCTCCTCCTAATACACAGACATCAGGACACGCACCTCTCGCCTCCTCCTAATACACAGACATCAGGACACGCGCCTCTCGCCTCCTCCTAATACACAGACATCAGGACACGCACCTCTCGCCTCCTCCTAATACACAGACATCAGGACACGCGCCTCTCACCTCCTCCTAATACGCAGGCATCAGGACACGCGCCTCTCACCTCCTCCTAATACACAGACATCAGGACACGCACCTCTCACCTCCTCCTAATACACAGACATCAGGACACGCGCCTCTCACCTCCTCCTAATACACAGACATCAGGACACGCGCCTCTCACCTCCTCCTAATACACAGACATCAGGACACGCGCCTCTCACCTCCTCCTAATACGCAGACATCAGGACACGCGCCTCTCACCTCCTCCTAATACACAGACATCAGGACACGCGCCTCTCACCTCCTCCTAATACACAGACATCAGGACACGCGCCTCTCACCTCCTCCTAATACGCAGGCATCAGGACACGCGCCTCTCACCTCCTCCTAATACACAGACATCAGGACACGCACCTCTCGCCTCCTCCTAATACACAGACACCAGGACACGCGCCTCTCACCTCCTCCTAAAACACAGACATCAGGACACGCACCTCTCACCTCCTCCTAATACACAGACATCAGGACACGCGCCTCTCACCTCCTCCTAATACACAGACATCAGGACACGAGCCTCTCACCTCCTCCTAATACACAGACATCAGGACACGCACCTCTCGCCTCCTCCTAATACACAGACATCAGGACACGCGCCTCTCACCTCCTCCTAATACACAGACATCAGGACACGCACCTCTCGCCTCCTCCTAATACACAGACATCAGGACACGCGCCTCTCGCCTCCTCCTAATACACAGACATCAGGACACGCGCCTCGCACCTCCTCCTAATACACAGACATCAGGACACGCGCCTCTCACCTCCTCCTAATACACAGACATCAGGACACGCGCCTCTCACCTCCTCCTAATACGCAGGCATCAGGACACGTGCCTCTCACCTCCTAATACACAGACATCAGGACACGCGCCTCTCACCTCCTCCTAATACACAGACATCAGGACACGCACCTCTCACCTCCTCCTAATACACAGACATCAGGACACGCACCTCTCGCCTCCTCCTAATACACAGACACCAGGACACGCGCCTCTCACCTCCTCCTAAAACACAGACATCAGGACACGCACCTCTCACCTCCTCCTAATACACAGACATCAGGACACGCACCTCTCACCTCCTCCTAATACACAGACATCAGGACACGCGCCTCTCACCTCCTCCTAATACACAGACATCAGGACACGAGCCTCTCACCTCCTCCTAATACACAGACATCAGGACACGCACCTCTCGCCTCCTCCTAATACACAGACATCAGGACACGCGCCTCTCACCTCCTCCTAATACACAGACATCAGGACACGCACCTCTCGCCTCCTCCTAATACACAGACATCAGGACACGCGCCTCTCGCCTCCTCCTAATACACAGACACCAGGACACGCGCCTCTCACCTCCTCCTAATACACAGACATCAGGACACGCACCTCTCGCCTCCTCCTAATACACAGACATCAGGACACGCACCTCTCGCCTCCTCCTAATACGCAGACATCAGGACACGCGCCTCTCACCTCCTCCTAATACACAGACATCAGGACACGCACCTCTCGCCTCCTCCTAATACACAGACATCAGGACACGCGCCTCTCACCTCCTCCTAATACACAGACATCAGGACACGCGCCTCTCACCTCCTCCTAATACACAGACATCAGGACACGCGCCTCTCACCTCCTCCTAATACACAGACATCAGGACACGCGCCTCTCAATTCCTCCTAATACACAGACATCAGGACACGCGCCTCTCACCTCCTCCTAATACACAGACATCAGGACACGCGCCTCTCACCTTCTCCTAATACACAGACATCAGGACACGCGCCTCTCACCTCCTCCTAATACACAGACATCAGGACACGCGCCTCTCACCTCCTCCTAATACACAGACATCAGGACACGCGCCTCTCACCTCCTCCTAATACACAGACGTCAGGACATGGACCTCTCACCTCCTCCTAATACACAGACATCAGTACACGCCTCTCTCACCTCCTCCTAATACACAGACACCAGGACACGCGCCTCTCACCTCCTCCTAATACACAGACATCAGGACACGCGCCTCTCACCTCCTCCTAATACACAGACATCAGGACACGCGCCTCTCGCCTCCTCCTAATACACAGACACACACCAGGACACGCGCCTCTCACCTCCTCCTAATACACAGACATCAGGACACGCGCCACTCACCTCCTCCTAATACACAGACATCAGGACACGCGCCTCTCACCTCCTCCTAATACACAGACGTCAGGACATGGACCTCTCACCTCCTCCTAATACACAGACATCAGGACACGCGCCTCTCACCTCCTCCTAATACGCAGACATCAGTACACGCCCCTCTCACCTCCTCCTAATACACAGACATCAGGACACGCGCCTCTCACCTCCTCCTAATACACAGACATCAGTACACGCACCTCTCACCTCCTCCTAATACACAGACATCAGGACACGCGCCTCTCACCTCCTCCTAATACACAGACATCAGGACACGCGCCTCTCACCTCCTCCTAATACACAGACATCAGGACAGACATCAGGACACGCGCCTCTCACCTCCTTCTAATACACAGACATCAGGACACGCGCCACTCACCTCCTCCTAATACGCAGGCATCAGGACACGCGCCTCTCACCTCCTAATACACAGACATCAGGACACGCGCCTCTAGCCTCCTCCTAATACACAGACATCAGGACACGCGCCTCTCACCTCCTCCTAATACACAGACATCAGGACAGACATCAGGACACGCGCCTCTCACCTCCTCCTAATACGCAGGCATCAGGACACGCGCCTCTCACCTCCTAATACACAGACATCAGGACACGCGCCTCTCACCTCCTCCTAATACACAGACATCAGGACACGCTCCTCTCACCTCCTCCTAATACACAGACATCAGGACACGCGCCTCTCACCTCCTCCTAATACACAGACATCAGGACACGCACCTCTCACCTCCTCCTAATACACAGACATCAGGACAGACATCAGGACACGCTCCTCTCACCTCCTTCTAATACACAGACATCAGGACACGCGCCTCTCACCTCCTCCTAATACGCAGGCATCAGGACACGCGCCTCTCACCTCCTAATACACAGACATCAGGACACGCGCCTCTCACCTCCTCCTAATACACAGACATCAAGACACGCGCCTCTCACCTCCTCCTAATACACAGACATCAGGACAGACATCAGGACACGCTCCTCTCACCTCCTTCTAATACACAGACATCAGGACACGCGCCTCTCACCTCCTCCTAATATGCAGGCATCAGGACACGCGCCTCTCACCTCCTCCTAATACGCAGGCATCAGGACACGCGCCTCTCACCTCCTAATACACAGACATCAGGACACGCGCCTCTCACCTCCTCCTAATACGCAGGCATCAGGACACGCGCCTCTCACCTCCTAATACACAGACATCAGGACACGCGCCTCTCACCTCCTCCTAATACGCAGACATCAGGACACGCGCCTCTCACCTCCTCCTAATACACAGACATCAGGACACGCGCCTCTCGCCTCCTCCTAACACACAGACATCAGGACAGACATCAGGACACGCGCCTCTCACCTCCTCCTAATACGCAGGCATCAGGACACGCGCCTCTCACCTCCTCCTAATACACAGACATCAGGACAGACATCAGGACACGCGCTTCTCACCTCCTCCTAATACACAGACATCAGGACACGCGCCTCTCACCTCCTAATACACAGACATCAGGACACGCGCCTCTCACCTCCTCCTAATACACAGACATCAGGACACGCGCCTCTCACCTCCTAATACACAGACATCAGGACACGCGCCTCTCACCTCCTCCTAATACACAGGCATCAGGACACGCGCCTCTCACCTCCTCCTAATACGCAGGCATCAGGACACGCGCCTCTCACCTCCTAATACACAGACATCAGGACACGCGCCTCTCACCTCCTCCTAATACACAGACATCAGGACACCGCCTC